>CM062809.1:955569806-955734323 GCA_031772625.1 Pinus tabuliformis
TCTGGCACCACATAGTCTCCCATATATCTGGTAAGAACACTACCAAGGAAATGTGAGATGCTCTCGCAGGGTCATTTCAGAATCCTTCCGAGCAACGAAAGATGTTCTTGAAGGAGAATATGAGAAACATCAGGATGCAAAAGGGTGCATAGATCCCTTTCTCACCGGAATTCGGGATATTTGGGATCATCTTGCAACCATAGGGGAAGCGCCTCAACCTACATAGCTTGTGCGTTTGGCCTTAAATAGTGTCTCAGAAGAATGGAAAGTCTTCATCCATGTTGAAATATGTAACTAGGTTTGGTCTTCATTATGACATATGTAATCATGACTTTATGTATTTAATGAAAAGATAAAAATAAATGTATCATTGTTATTCTTGAGGCATGGGTTTCATGCTCAAGGGAAATTTATTTTTACTTCAAGATCCCATTAAGAGCTTCTAGGGCTTGTCATTGAGTCTACAAGTCAAAGAAATTCATTCTCATGAATGAAAGACCCATTTGGGCATGTCACATATTGTAAAAAGAATTTATTTAATTCAAAGTTGAGTCAAAAGACCCTCTAAGACCTCGCCATGGTGCAAAGACCAAGTTGGCCCACATGAAGGGACAATTTGACCTAAATATAGTAATTTGTACCCCTAAAAATCCTATAAATAAGAATTAACTCGACCTTATTTGGACAAATTCTCAAGCAAGTTCGATATCCTCAAGATAGAAGCTAGAAAAGGACGAAGAAGCATAATAAAATCAAGATTTAAGTTTTGGGCCTCCCTCTCTCTCTCGTGTTAGGGTTTCTACATTTGTTGGGCAAGTTGAACTTCTGAAGAGTTGTTGGGAAATTCAAAGTGCTCGAAAACTGTTGGGTCGAAGTACCATTAGAATTTTCTAGCTAGCTCGAAGTTGTAGAAGAATTTTCTGGGTAGGTCGAAGTTGCAGAAGAATTTGTTGGGCAAGTCGAAGTTGTAGAAGAATCTGCTGGGAAGTCAAAATTGCAGAATTTGTTGGAAAGAATTTACTTGGTCTTGGAGGGTCTTGGTCAAGGGTCATATGTCTTGGAATTCATCAACTAAAGGTCTATAATAAGAGAAGAATTATTATGGGTTTTCCTCTCAGTTGGAGAGGTTTTGGCCCTGGATGATCACCTATATCTTGTATCCTTTGTCTTATTTTTCTTTATGGTTTGGTAGTTGTTTGATGAAGAGAATACTAATAATAATAAAGAAAAAGAAGAAACTTAATCAAGTTAAGTAAAAATACATCATAAGCAGTTATCAAGTTAAGAGAATCATCTACTCTATTTTCCCCTAGATTTCTCAAAATGGTATCAAAGCTAAGGTGACAAGACATGGAAAGGAAACTTAAAGAAGGAAACTCAAGGTCCAAAGCACTAGAAGATCATCAAGAGCATCAATCAACAAGAAGGACGATTCAGCTCAAGTATCATCACATATCAAAAGAAAGAATACCTCAAAACCCTAGCTTATCAAAAGAAGTGTTTCTCACTTGAATCATTGTTGGAAAACTTGCACATCATCATCAAAGAATATCTCAAGGACCCTACCTAGAAGAACTACTCATTAAATCATTCTTGGGAAGTTTACAATATTTAAAGGAAATAAGACCTTAAGGACCCTTCATCCACTCAATCAAAGAAAGACCCTACATTTGAAGTACCTTGAGAAGGCCACCACACTCTACATTATACATCCTAGGAAAGAAACAAGAAGCATATTCATCATCATCAAAGAATCAAGGTGATCTCCCTCTCGCCGAAGTATCACTTTTGAAGGAAGACATCTTCTATCATCATCAAAATCAAGAAGGCATCAAGTTGAAGATATTAGCATCAAAGAGCATATTCACTTGACAAGTAAGTATCTTTATATATATGTCTAAATCTGTTAAAATGATTTCATTTTGCAAGGAAAGCAACAAATTGGTTGGGCCATCAATCTTTCTTGCATGGAAGAAGAGGATAGATTTGATCCTCATAGAGAATGAAGTCGTTGAACATGTTAAGGGTACAATCACTAAATATCCAAAGGAAGAAGCTCAAGACCTTGCAAAGTATATGAAAGGGGAAATAAGGGCTCAAAGGATTCTCATAGAATCCATCAAGGATCCCCTCATATCTTATGTATCAAAGTTGGAGACATCAAAGAAATATGTGACAAGTTAATAACATTGTTCTCCATAAGTACTGCAGGAGAAGTGATATCCCTGAGGAACAAGCTATACAAAATGAATATCTCAAAGGAAGATGGAATAGCCTCATACTTTATGAAGATATAATAAATAAGATACCAACTACAAGTGTTGGGAGAAATAATGTCAGACAGAGAAATGACCACCATAGTACTCAATGCACTTCCATAGGGATGGGGAAACTTCACATACAGCATCTTTGGAAAGAAAGAAACCACCCCATTCAACGAATTTTGGTCATTATGAAAAATTAAAGAAACTAGGCTGAAGGCAAAAAGCGACATAGGATAAAATAAGAAATTCCAAGCATTTGTTTCCATGGCTAGGAAGAAAGGAAAGTTTGAAAATTTTGGTCCTCAAAAAAAAGAGCAAGAAGAATATGTCGGACATCCAATGCTATGGTTGTGATGAACATGGGAACTACAAAATAGATTGTCCTAAACTCAATAAGGACAAAAACAAAAGAGGAAGGGAAGAAGCCCATATCACCGAAAAAGTGGAAGAACCTGAAAAGAAGAAATCAGAGGAAGTGAGCAATCTCTACTATGACTAAGATAATATCCTCCACTAAGTTCTTTTTAGTTTTTTAAATAATAGCTATCATGGTAGGAAGAATTGTAAGTATGATAGTTGTATCGTGTTAGGAGATGATATCATGGTAGAAGCATATCGTTAAAGCAAGAGCTCATGACATCATTAGAGAAGCTTAAAGTATAAGTCTACATGGATGTAGCAGTCATCCTATAAAGGAAATAGCTCTTGGTAACCTTATTAAAAACACATGTAATACATATGGCTGAAAGAAAGTCATCTAGAATAATATAAGGAATCCATCATACACCATCATCATGAAGGGAGCATTTTCTAGATGAGGATAATCTAGATTCTTTGTTGGAATCTTCATTAGAAGGTTCACCTCTACTTAGAATAAGCGTCTCATTGATGATTACACCTTGTGTGGGATACATTTTTTAAAAAGGATGATGGTCTGGTGACAAAGCATAACAGTAGATCAAGGGTATTGAAGTACTCTTGATCAATGAAAGGAAGGAAGCTTCCGAAGGAAAACTAGATGACCAAAATGACGAAAGAGGTATGTATATATTTGATAAATAAGCCATGTCATCGTATAGTTGCAGATAGCCTAGGTAAATGTTTTACTTTATGAGCATGATCAAGGATATCTTCCTTTGAAAAATGCATGAATGCATATTTCACATATTGACAAGATGAAATCAACATAATATGTCCTCATATGAAATATGAGGTAGTTGATAAAAATGAAGGAACTATGGATGGAAGTTCCTAGGAAGAAATATATGAAGAAAGAAAGAAGAGATCATAGAAGTTGCAACTATGGTCACATAAGAAAAAGGGAAATCAACATCTGATGACCAGAAGAATTGATCATGACATCTCCATAGAGAATAATACCATGATAAGGTCTATAAGAAAAAGAAACCCTCAACATATGAAGTCTTGGAGATGTGTTTATGAATGTGCAGGATGTTGATGTCGCAGGTAAGCAACACATCGTCATGAAAGGCCATCACTAAAGGTAAATGTTGATGTTGTCGCTGTCCCTGTACTCCCCGTTCCTTGATCCTAGAGGACCTCTACAGTGAACCCCACATGTTTTTCCTTCATGGAGAAACTCCCATTATGTCCCTCTTCATGAGCAGATCATTTCTCGTTTGCACCATTTCCCCTGAAACTTCTATTTTTCCCAATTTACAAGGCCGACACTAATGACATTTTTCTTCCCTGCGCTGATGTGCAGAGATTACTACTATTCCCCGCATCAATCGGTACAACTGAGCAGTGTTCCAGTCATGTCGGTCCTATTATGGAATTTTTTTAAATGAGAGCTGAAGCTTCCATCTCTAGAAGCTCTGTAATGGAAGTCTGGTAAATGGTTTGGCCAGATGTGGTCGAGGATGACAGTTTGGGCTCCTTTCCCCTATAATGATGGAACTACCTCAAGGGATAAGTCCTTCTCCCATGAGAACAGGATCCATCTCCCATCCATATTTCCTATATAAACCTCCCCTCTTCCCAAACACAAATTAGTTACAGAGTTAGAGTTTTGGCTAAGTGTGAGTATGCTATTTTAGACAAGCAAGTTATTACTAGTTGTAGCCATCTAGTTGTGTGAGGGAGAAGTGTGTTTGGTTTGGAGTGAAGCCCAAATGGAAGAGCCTTTAAAATATTTTTGTTTGAGGCCATCATGAAGTGCCAGCAGAAGTGTGTGGGAACCTAGTCTTGTCAGAGGAAGACTGTGACGTCAAGACGAATGGTTGTAATCTCTCTTTGATATTAATATATGCAACTATCGATTGATTTCATACATGTTTTGTAATATTACATATTCATGTCTTAATGCTTCTTAACTCATTAAGTAGTTTGAATTGCAATTTGTCAATTATTTATGTTTGTGTGTTGTTGTTGTTACTTGTTTCAGGAGCTTGAAGAAGGAAGCGAGAGATTGTTGGAGCGAGAAAGTGAGGACATCATCAATCAAGATAAGCAACCAAGAGTTAGGCCCTCTTGATTGATTCTAACCTAAGGAAATCTTCCATGGAATGTATTTGTTGTGGCTAGACCCATTATCGGGCTAGAGGAATTCGTTCATGTCCGCACCCATAATTTTACTTCACCACAAATTGGTGACTCCGCTAGGGAGATCCCATCCTTTTGTTTGTTTTGGATTTCATGATTTCGTGAGAACATTGCTAGTTTCGCGTTTTCCCTTTTGTTTTTTTGCTTTTCTCCTACTTACTGGTTTAAGTCTAAAATTCATAGTAACAAATCTGGTCCCTATTTTGAAAAAAAAAAAATTATTTTTCCTTAGTTCCCTCGGACAATGCATTTAATCAGCTGACAGGCGCGCCGATTAGCACGAATTGTGGAGGAACAGTCACACCGACCAGCCTATGGCGCTTGTTGTCAGATATGCAGTCGCGCTGATCCCTGTAAGTGAACATTAGGGCTAGGCCCCAATCTTGGCTAGTGTGTTCTGCTCTTGTGTTTTCGACCCAGTGAGTCCTTTTGATTGTTTTCTCCCTGATTAGGAAGCTACTTTTTATTTGGTTTTGCTTTCTTGTTGTCTTGTCATCTTGTTGTTGATTGATTGAGTCATTGAGTGGTCTGTGACACTAAGACATCTAGTTAGTCACCCATTCAGCAGCTTGTGGACTCATCAAAACCGGTTGTAGGTGTATTTTCTCCTTGCATTTGTTTTTTGGTCCTCTTTATGATTTTGATCTCTTTTGCACAAGTTTTGAAAAGTTTCATTTACTAAGTTGAATGTCTTTTTCCAGCATAGATTACATTGTTGGTCTTGTGTTTTACAAATTCAGTGTTTCATTGATCTAAGTGAACTTCTCTTTTCATGTTTTCATCTGCTTAAAGAGCTCATAGTCTCGAAAACTTTTTCATTGGAAGATTGTATGCGAAAATTTGGTTTCGTTGTCTCATAAGAAAGTAAGAAATTCTAGCTTGTTGCATCATTATGATTCACATCTCTTAAAAAATAATATTGCTTTAGCATTTGAAAGAGGAAGAAAAAAAATCATTTCAAAAAGATAAGTGCTTGTCAAGAATTAGGAATTGGAATGCACTTTTCATTGATATGCTTTTTTTTAAAGTGAAGTAGTGAAAAATCATTTCATTTTCAATTGCTTGATTGTTTGCATTTGATTGGGTGGTTTCTACCCTCTCTATTGTAGGCATTTCATCGAATTGAAAGGGTCTTGTCCCATTTAGTTGAATTTTTAGGTTTTTCGAGTAGCATCGCTATGACCTGAAAACTGAAACTTAACTCAAGATCAACTCTAAAATGAATTCAATTAACCTAAGGCAGATTTAACATTAATGATCACATCTAGAAGGTCTAGGCTAGAGACGTGTTCCGACATTTGTAAACCTAGCAGTTGTCGTTATATTCGGGATTAGACAGTGCTAGCACAAATTTGTGCTCCCCATACCTTCAAGTATATAACGGGAGACCCCACTAGGTTACAATCATTTTACCCTTAGGAAGATGAGTCGACCACCTTGCAAACGTGATACACCGAACATAGCATTTGGGGAGATCACATGCTCATATTTCTTGGTTCGCCAGGAGGTATTCTACAGTTCATGGTTTCCTGGTAATCCTGTTTACCTAGATCATCCAGAGTAGTAATTCAATATTTTTGACTCATTAAACCTACAAGATCATTCGAGCACTTGTCCTTTCGAGCTCATTTCCAATCGAAAGTGATAGAGTCATCTTTGTTTCTTTCTCGACTCTTAAAAAATGAGAGAATATCAGTCTTTTATGTGTCTTAATAATTGATTGCCCATGATCCAAAACATCCTGTTAGATTTTTCACCAAATCGTGAGTTCCCTTAAAAGGACATTTTAAAGCCTTGAATTTATTTGTTCTTTCAACTAAGACAAGGTCATCGTGGTTGAACCATCTGGTTCACCCAATTCCTATTCCTCTCCTCTATCTGAAAGATTGTCCAAGGAGCCATTTCCTGAGTTATCAGAGTCACTCAAGGACCAAAATGTTGAACTCGCAAATTTTTTTAGTGTTCAACCATTGCCATATCGTCCTCGGCTACTTTAGATTTAGGGTCATCTTCTAATCTTGACTCGAAATCTTTGGATAACCCCATTCAAACTCCAGAGAAATCATCGACCACTGACAGTTAGCTTGGACTGGTTGTCTATCCTCTAAACCCTTTGTTTGACGTTGTTGAGATATCACTGCAGCACCCTTACAATCCATACGATCAACCAGGTGTTCATTTGGAACTATCCCCCAGTACACGTTCGGCTATTCGTCGTCGTTTTTTTTCAGACATGGAACCCGAAGGCAATGCTCCAGTCAATCTCTGGATGAGTCCGAACTCTCAACTCCACACGTTGTTGATGGGGAAGAATTCTAGTTACAGTTCCCTCCCAAGGGTTTCCCTTATTCCGAGGGTATTTTCGCCAGCTTGCCACCAAGCTATGTGTCTTTAGGGCACTTAGTTTCAGGCACACCTAGTGCCTCATCACTCTACCATAACCCTATTTGGGCATCAGGTTTCAGGGCTACGTCAAGTTCGTTCGTCACGAACACAACCTCCCAACTAGCTTTTACTTCAGTCCCAGTGTAACCCATCATTCTGAATACTCTTATATCATCAATCCCAATTACACGTCATTCACAACTGGTGGTTTCAAAGATTATTTCCATCAGTTCCTCTGTCCCATTAGTCAGTGGCCAGATCGTGCCACCACCTGGGGGGTAGAGCCTGAACACTTCTATGGTGTCAGGTGCCATACTATGAGCAGTTCACAAACTCACACGCTTGGTATAAACCAGCCCTCTTCTATTATTGTCTACAGCCCTACTGACCCTACTGGATCAAGAAATGTCCAGTACCAATAGTTTTAGAATCATGTTGGTCATATGGATCAAGCAACATTCAGTATCAGTAGCCCTATGGGGCTCAGGTCCAATACCAAAATCCTTACTTTCCATATGGTTCTCAAGGATTGTTTAATCAACCTTACACCCTCCAATTTAGGTAGTGCATCCAGCCTGGCTACAGCCAGATTTAGTTCGGTAATTTCCCAGGCACTGTTCAAATACCCTTGCAATAGCAAGGACAACCTTTACAACAACTTGGGCAGCCTTTTTTACTGCAAGGGCAACCCTTGTTGCAGCACCAAGGGCAGATTATCTCGCAGCAAGGTCACCTGCAACAACCACAAGGTCAATCCTTACAAAAGTTGCAGCGGGCCACGCAGTAGCAGATGCAATATGCTATGCATACCTCTCAACCCCTACCTTGCAGGGCCAACCTCTGTAAACCCAGGGAAAAATTTTGCAACTACAAGGTCAATCCTTGCAACAACAAAACCAACCCGGGCAACAGCATACCTTGTATACATATCAACAAGGGAAACCTTTGCAGGGACGGGGTCAAGGTCAAATCCTGCAGTAGTAGGTACAGAATCCTCTTGTCTAGGGCCAACAAGTCCAGAATCCTGTTGGTCAAGGGCACTAGGTACAAAACCCCTACATCCAAGGGCAACAAGCATATCAACCTTATGCCCAAGGACTGTAGGTCCAGAACCCTCTTGTTTAGGGACAACAAGCTCAACAACCTTATGTTCCAGTACAGCAAGTCCCATATCAGTATGTCCAGGGTCAACAAGCTCAGTAGCCTTTCAACCCATACATTGCCTATCAGTAGCCTATGCCTGGACAGTTTCAAGTTGTTCAAGGTCTGAACCCTCCCTTTGGTCAAGGTAACCCGCAATGGGGGCAACCTCAAATCCCATATGGCCAAAATCCTTACCAGCAAGGATGGGCTCCTCCTTATGGGACCGCTTATCGACCGCCCATGTCTTTTAACACTCAGTTACCTTTCTTGGATACACTTGAGTTTCCATATGTATCACGTCTACGAATGTCTGATCCTCCATTCGCCATACTGGCCTCCGGTGTCGTCTAAGATACCATCAGATTTCCCAAAGTTCAATGGAAAAGCTAAAGAAGATCCTCAGGCCCATGTCATGACATATCACCTATGGTGCTCATCGAACTCATATGTAGATGATTCAATTTGTCTTCATCTTTTCCAACAAACCCTCATGGGTTTCACAACAAAATGGTACATCGAGCTACCTTGAAGTACTTTTCACGACTTCAATTCGTTAGCCATGGCCATCCTCACGCATTTTCATCTGTTGGTTCGTTATGAAACGAGCACCTATTTTCTCACACCGCTTAAGCAAGACACTGTGACACACATCTATAATCATATCCATGAATGGAGGCATAGACATCGCCTGATCAAGTTCAAGATAGTTGATCGGTTGCTCACCAAATGGTTTACCAAATCGTTCGTAGCCCCAATTGCTCATGATATAGCTATGGGTGGATGTGTCACTGAAGAGCAAGCCATCACTCATGCCCAGTACTTGGACTTGGTCTACTCTCAATCTGGAACCTTATACGAATTGTTACCCAATGCTCTGCAGCCATCATTCGATCCCACAGCATCAATGTCACATGTTGTCTCTCCCGTTGATGGATTTATTGGTTCAGTATCCTAGGCCCCTGCTAAAATTTCTTCTGAACAAAAGTCTGTCTCAAATGCTACTCCCAACAGTTCATCTCAAAATCCTTCAGGCCCTGGTAGAACCTTAGAGGTCCATGCTGTCCACTCTACCGCAGTGGACAAATCCTCGAAAGGAAAAAAGAGAGGCAAAGGCAAAGCTAAAGCCGACACCCCGAAACAAGGTCCTCCCAAATCATTTGCTGGTGAATCCTCGCAACAGAAACCGAAGTATCCCTACCTCATTTGTGAGGAGGACCACTATACTAAGGATTGTCCACGACGATCCGAAGTTAGTCGCCTACTCAAAGGGACCCCTTCCGTCCTCAAAGAGCCATTTCCATCTCAGCAGACTTAGATGATAGACCAACCCCGATCTGCTTTCTCTGGATCTCAAGTGTTCATGATAAGCATGCCCATTAATGTGGCTACCCAATCGAAGGATTATCAAACTCCAGCTCCCACAGCAGGGAAAGAAAAATAAGTTGCACCTTCTTCTTCTACCCCGAGTTATAGCCCACTACAAATCGAGCTCTCTAACCCTGATTTCGCTATGTGGCCACCCTCTCGAGGTGTGATGCAGAAACCCTCGTATAATCCCAACGCCCAACCCACTCAGCACTACAATATTGTTGAAGATTTGGCTCAGGCGTCATCAGCTATGTCAGCTCTCAAGGTACTCCAAATCTGCTCATCGCAGCGGAAATATTTGTTGTCAGCTATTGGGGCATCGATCCCACTGATTCAAATTTGATATGTTTCAATCTAGAGAACCATGTTCCGAGGCTCCCTTAATAGATTTCCTTTCTTATTCAGGTAATCATTAATGAGAAAACCATCCACCGCACTGTCATTGATGAAGGTGCTTCCACCTGCATCATGTCAACTGCGTGTTGGAAGGCTATTGGTTCCCCTGCACTGAACTAGTCTCCAAACACGTTGGAAGCTTTCGATGGGTGCGATTGGTGACCCTTTGATGTCTTACCCAACCTTTCCATCACCCTGGAAGACAAGACAGTGCAAGTCGAAGTAGATATTGTTGACACTCTCAATTATAATCGTCTACTTGGCCGAAGTTGGACTCATGCCATGGCCTCCTCTTTGTTTCGTGTGATCTATTTTCCCCATCAAGGGAAGATTGTCACCATTGATCAGTTGTCTTTCTTTGCCTCTTCCTCGTCAGATGGCAACGTTCCATACGTTAAGAACTCTGGTGCTCCCTTTGAGAGTGTTGGGGCAGGTCTCTTCAAGGATTCTGCCTTAATGGGAATTTTTCCTCTCCCACCCCCTCTTGTTGCCTCCGTCAACATGATCTTGATCAAATCTAATCCCTGGGTCATACCTACACCAAATCTTATTGATGCATGGGGCAAATTCATGTCGCTTAGTCCGACCGAAGTCAATTACGTGGAAATTGTTTCGGCTTTGAACTTTGCATCAGTTGATTCTCATATCTCGAAGACCTCTCTCGATATGTATTCTCAATCCCCCGAGCTTGGCACTTTGGAATTATCTGATCCCTTAGCCGAGACTTTCCTCGCTGATGAAGGTATCATGTAAATCATGTCTCTCAAGGAACCACCATGGATCAATACTCATCATCGCTCCTCATTCCTGCCTCACCCGGCAGTCATATCTACTGTTTTTGAAGAGTCCTCTTCTCCATTGTGTATTGATGTGTCAGTTTATCCTGACATAATCAACAAATTTAAACTGAGGGCACCTTTATCCCTTCATGGATTCAGGATTTTTTACCCTTCCTGAGTTTTCACCGATTTTCCTCTGACTCATAACCCTCCCTCACCCAGGGGGCATGGGGGCAAAGCCTTATATGAGTTCTACTCTAGTATTTCTCTGAGTCGATGCTTACTCGTCATGGAAACAGTAAAACTCCAGTGTTCATCTACATTGATTGATTACCCAAGTCCCAACATGGACTCCTACCTTAAAAAGTATTATTCTTAGGTCATCTTGCATGGTTACTTATGTACATTAGTGTGTGATTCATTTTTGTACAGCGTGGTTTTGTGTGAAAAGTTTTCAAACAGCTTTTATATTTACTATGTTTTTCTTGCTTTGCAAATGTCTGCAACTTCTCACGTTGGTTTCATCGATGGTGCTTGTCGTAGTACCCAGAACCTATCATCCACGGCATGGGATATATATGAACCTAATGGTGAGTTGATAAACCTTCAAGGTATTTGCCTGGGTTGTACAACCAACAACATCGTTGAATATAGTGTGGTCATCAAACTGTTGTCAAAAACCATCACCCTAGGCATCAAGGAATTGGTTATCAACCTGGATTCACAGCTTGTCGTCCTTCAACTCAACGGGAAATATTCTGTCAGGAACCCTCAAACATTATGAATGCATCTCTGTATCCATCTGTTGGAAAGACATTTTGATTATATTACATATCATCATATTCCTAGAAGCATGAATGCATTAACAGATGCATTAGCTAATTACGTGTTGGATAGACATTTATGAAACATGTAAAAGTTAAGAAAAACCATTTGTACCATAATTTGATTTGGTATTTTCCCAGACACTATTCAAATACCCTTGCAATAGCAAGGACAGCCTTTACAACAACCCGGGAAGCCTTTGTTACCAAAAGGGCAACACTTGTTGCAGCACCAAGGGCAGATTATCTAGCAGCAAGGTCACCTGCAACAACCGCAAGGTCAATCCTTACAACAGTTGCAGTAGGCCGCGCAGCAGCAGATGCAATATGCTCTACATACTTCTCAACCCATACCCTCGCAGGGCCAACCTCTGCACACCTAGGGACAAATTTTGCAGCCGCAAGGTCAATCCTTGCAACAATAAAACCAGCTCGGGCAACATCAACCCTTGTATATGTATCAACAAGGGCAACCCTTGCAGGGATAGGGTCAAGGTCAAATCCTACAGCATAAGGTATACAATCCTCTTGTCCAGGGCCAACAAGTCCATAATCTTGTCGGTCAAGGGCACCAGGTACAAAACCCCTACATCCAAGGGCATCAAGTGTATCAACCTTATGCCCAAGGACTGCAGGTCCAAAACCCTCTTGTTCAGGGATAACAGGCCCAACAACCTCATGTTCCAGGACAGCACGTCCCATATCAGTACATCCAGGGTCAACAGGCTCAGCAGCCTTTCAACCCATACATTGTTGAAAATGAAACAAGGTGATGGAGCTTAGTGGAAAGGAGTCGCCTTCACTAAGTGGGCCCGCAGGCTATTTTTGGCGCAAAGTCTATTTTTAGAAATATGGATCATGGTCTATGAGTTGAATGATGTTGTTTATGGATGATTGGTCATGTTGGGAAAATAGATGGACTTCTATTTTTGGTTCACAGCAGAGTGATCAAAGTCTATTTTTAGGCTGCCAGGCTAAAAATAGAAACAGTCAAATATTATTAACCCTTAGTAATATTTGGACTCTAAACATTATCTTATTCTCTTGGAGCACTTCAGTTCGAGCTAGGGATGTGGCACATGCAGCTGACAGAAGGAATCACGTGGTTTCTTATGTGTTAGTTGAGCTATTGCATGGAGGACTTCAGTTAGAACTCATGCATGTGATTTCTGTGGAGTTGATGGAGTTGTGTTCAGTTTGACTTAGTTGAACTAGTTGTAGTTAGTCTAACTAAAGAATACACTAGTGATGAGTTGTGTGAATTGATTGTTAATTAATTCACTAATTATTAACTCATAAATTAACTAAAGAATACATCAGTTAACTCAGTGCATGGATAGTTCAACAGAGACAGGTATTATAGGTAAGTGAAAGGGTGAGTTGTGACTATCAGTTGTGCATGAGATTTTGCACATGCATGGATTGAGTAATGCCAATGAGGTTTGTGCAGTGTGGTCCAATATCAAGGAAATTTTAGCTTGTGCTCACGTGATTCTCATGCAGGATTGTGCAGTGGAGGCAGGCAAAGCAGTGGAGGAGATTTGAACCTGTGACTTGTTCAGATCTGAGCTACTTTTGTGTGTAACAGGTGGAGATAGTGTTGGATACTTGCGAGGAGTATTGTACTATGTATTGTTACATTTTCTCAATCATTATAATATACAAATAGTGTGGGGTTTTCAGTTGTATGCTTTCCCCGGGTTACATACTGTGTTAATGTGTGCATGCGATTGATGTTTCATTGTTTTTAATGCTGCTAAATTGATGATCAACGTAGAGGAGATTATGTATTGTGCATGTATTTCGCAATAGTGTATAATCAGGATAATCTTTGTGAATAAGTGTTTATTATTCAAAAATTTCTACATGGTATCAGAGCTAGATGATTTGTAGAAAAAATTTCTACATGGTATTAGAGTTGGTTGATTTGTAGAAAAAGTTCTACAGGATATCAAAGCAGGATTGATCATCAGATCTATTATTCAGAAATTGTTTACATTTTATTTCTTCGTGCAGAGTCTGTAATCGGGCCAGGTAGCTTCTGGATTCATCCTTCTTTTGGAAGGTGAGATATCTGGTGAATTCCCATACAGTCGATCTCTGTACAAGAAATACTTTGTTCTCGCGAATTTTAGATCAGAAGCAGTTGAGTTTTGAGCTGGTGGAATTCGAATTTGCAGCAGTGTTTCCTTGGTGTCAAAGTTGAAATGTCTTTCAATGGATTGCGATTGGAGTATGCTCTTGAAGGTAGCTCGAACTATATTGCATAGAAAAACAGGATGGAGGCGGTGTTAGATGATAATGGGTTGAAGGATTTCATAGAGGCTGAGGTCCCAAAACCTATTGATGTTGCTGAAGTTGTGGTTTGGCAAAAGAACACATCAAAGTGTTGAAGGATTCTGTTGGAGGGCGTGAAGGATCACATTATGTCCAGCCTGCATGGAAAGGCTTCTCCATACTTGATGTGGAAAGCGTTGACAGATCTATTCCAAAGCAAGAGCGATCAGAGGAAGTTGGCACTCAAGGATAAACTCAGAAACATCAAATGTGAGAATGGAGACAGTATGCCCAGGTATCTCACGAAGTTCACCCAATGCGGGGATGAGATGGGAAGTGTGGGGGTGACTGTCGATGATGAGGACTTGGTGAGCTTGGCTCTCCTTGGTCTTCCGAAGAGTTGGCATTCCTATCAGGACTCTGTCAATGGTCAGGAGAAATTGCCAGGATGGGAGAGACTTTGGTCGGATCTTGTGCAAGAGGAGATCAGACGGAGCACCAGAGATAGTTCTTCGTCCATGCATGATGAGGAGAACTGTGCCTTAGCGAGTAAGGTGAAGAAGGGGAAGGAGAAGGTTTCTCTTTCCGAATCCATTTCTTCCAATGATGGGAAGAAGGTTGACAAGTCGAATGTGAGATGCTTTCGTTGTCATGAGTTGGGCCATTATGCTACTAATCACCCAAAGAAGAAATCCAAGAAGGGATCCGGGGAAGGATCTGAAGGTGAGGCACTTGCTTCACAATTTGAGTTGGATTTCACACTCTTCGCATGCATGGTTTCATCCATGATGGGAAGTGGTTGGTTCCTTGACAATGGAGCTTCTTTCCACATGATCGGTGACAAAATTTTGTTCAGTACTTTGGAGGAGAAAGATCTCCAGATACTCATAGCGATGGGTAATGATGAGAAGTATAGTGTCTCAGGTGTAGGCATGGTTATTTTTCAGAGGGAGCATGGAGCTTGCCTTACCTTGACCGATGTCAAGTATATACCAGGACTGAAGAGAAACTTGGTGTCGATCGCGATGCCGGAAGACAAAGGCTATGATGTAGTCTTCAGTAAGGGAAAGGTTTTCCTTGGACACATCATCACTAGACAGGTGAAGCAGATTGGTTCACGGGTCAAGAACCTGTATTCTCTTGAGGTTCAAGATGCATGCAAAGCCTTGAGCAATGAGGCAACTGATGGAGACTTGGTGATTGAGAGGGAGCGTATATTACCTCTTAACATGCAGAGCCAGAAGAAGTCTCAGACAATTGTGGAGGAGCCACGATTGGTGCAGCAGTTTCAGGAGGTTGTGGAGCAGCCACAACAAGGGAAGCTGAGAGGAGATCGAGTAGAGACATCTACTCATATAGAGACCTCCAGTAGGGGGAAACTTCGATCCAGGTGGGCTGAGGGATCGCATGCAGTCATACCTCCAGGTAGGAGGTGGGGTGATGTGGATTGATCGTCCCAAGGAGGAGGGGCAGGATCCTTGAGGTACCCAACCTCTTGGATGAGACCTTGCTACAGGAGCCCCGATGTGGAGTAGCAGGAACTGACTGATTGGGTAGAGACAGATGCGGATGGAGCAACAGAGAGAGCGACAATGTAGGGAATCCCAGGACAGCGCATAGCTAGCAAGCTGCAGCAATGCGAGAGGCACAAGTGTTTTGCACAGTGCTAGGTGGCACAGAGAAGTGTGCAATGGTGCGAGATGCATGGAGATGTTGCAGTAGCGCAGATGTCAGAGAGGGAGCACTTTTCAGTAGCAGGTAGAGCTTCAGCATCAGAGTATGTTCCTAGCCCAACAGAGTGGCCAGTTGGGAGTGTTTTTTGTTCCAACTGTTGTTGGAGCAAGTGGACCGGGCAAATGTGTTGCATGCAGAACATTCCATATTTGCAAGATAGGGGTTGCAAATAATCCATATCTTGTTGAGAGGGAGTGTTGAAAATGCAACAAGATGATGGATCTTAGTGGAAAGGAGTTGCCTTCACTAAGTGGGCCTGCAGGCTATTTTTGATGCAATGTCTATTTTTAGACATATGGATCATGGTCTATGAGTTGCAGGATGTTGTTTATGGATGATTGGTCATGTTGGTAAAAATAGATGGACTTCTATTTTTGGTTCACAGTGGAGTGATCAAACTCTATTTTTAGATTGCCAGGCTAAAAATAGAAACAGTCAAATATTATTAACCCTTAGTAATATTTGGACTCTAAACATTATCTTATTCCCTTGGAGCACTTCAGTTTGAGCTACGGATGTGGCACATGCAGTTGACAGAAGGAATCACGTGGTTTCTTATGTGTTAGTTGAGCTATTGCATGGAGGAATTCAGTTAGAACTCATGCATGTGAGTTCTGTGGAGTTGGATGTGGAGTTGATGGAGTTGTGTTCAGTTTGACTTAGTTGAACTAGTTGTATTTAGTCTAACTAAAGAATACACTAGTGATGAGTTGTGTGAATTGATTGTTAATTAATTCACTAATTATTAACTCATAAAGTAACTAAAGAATACATCAGTTAACTCAATGCATGGACAGTTCAACAGAGACAGGTGTTAGAGGTAAGTGAAAGGGTGAGTTGTGACTATCAGTTGTGCATGAGATTTTGCACATGCATGGATTGAGTAATGCCAATGAGGTTTGTGCAGTGTGGGCCAATATCAAGGAAATTGTCTCTTGTGCTCACGTGATTCTCATGCAGGATTGTGCAGTGGAGGCAGGTAAAGCAACGAAGGAGATTTGAACCTATGACTTGTTCAGATCTGAGCTAGTTTTGTGTGTAACAGGTGGAGATAGTGTTGGATACTTGCGAGGAGTATTTTACTATGTATTGTTACATGTTCTCAATCATTATAATATACAAATAGTGTGGGGTTTTCAGTTGTATGCTTTCCCCGGGTTACATACTGTGTTAATGTGTGCATGTGATTGATGTTTCATTGTTTTTAATGCTGCTAAATTGATGATCAACGTAGAGGAGATTATGTATTGTGCATGTATTCCACAATAGTGTATAATCAGGATAATCTCTGTGAATAAGTGTTTATTATTCAAAATTTTCTACATACATTGCCTATCAGCAGCCTATGCCTGGACAGTTTCAAGGTGTTCAAGGTTCGAACCCTTGGTCAAGGTAACCCACAATGGGGGCATCCTCAGATCCCATATGGCCAAAATCCCCCACCGTGGGGCCAAAATATTTACCAGCAAGGATGGGCTCCTCTTTATGGGCCCGCTTATTGACTGCCTATGCCTTTTAACATTCAGTTACCTTTCTTGGTTACACCTAAGTTTCCAAATGTATCGCATCTTACGAATGATCCAATCCTCCATTCGTTGTATTGGCCTCTGGTGTCGTCTAAGATACCATCAGATTGCCCAAATTTCGAAGGAAAAGCTAAAGAAGATCCTCAAGCCCACATGATGACATATCACCTCTGGTGCTCGTCTAACTCATACATAGATGATTCCATTCATCTTCGTCTTTTCCAAGGAACCCTCACGAGTGCCGCAGCGAAATGGTACATCGAGCTACCACGAAGTACTTTTCACAACTTCAATTCGTTACCATGGCCTTCCTCATGCATTTTCAGCTACCGATTCATCATGAAACGGGCAAGTATTTGCTCACATCACTTAAGCAAGACAATGCAACGCACATCTCTGATCATATCCATGAATGGAGGCATAGATGTCACCTGATCAAGTTCGAGATAGATGATCAGTTTCTCACCGAATCATTTACCAAATCGTTCATAGCCCCAATTGCTCGCGATATAGCTATGGGTGGACGCGTCACTGAAGAGTAAGCCAATACTTGGATCTGGTCTACTCTTAGTCTAGTGCCTTATACGAGTTGTTACCTAATGCTCCGCAGCCATCATCTGATCCCACAGCATCAAAATCACCCGTTGTCCCTCTCGTTGATGGAGTTATTGGTTCAGTATCCCAGGCTCCTGCTAAAACTTCTTCCAAACAGAAGTCGGTCTCGAATGCTGCTCCCAACATTTCATCTCAAAATCCTCCAGGCCCTGGTAAAATCTCAGAGGTCCACGTTGTCCAGTCTATCACGGCAAACAAATCCTTGAAAGGAAAAAATAAAGGCAAATTCAAAGCTAAAGTCGATGCCTCGAAACAGGGTCCTCCCAAATCATCTGCTGGCGAATCCTCACAATGGAAACCTGAGTATCCCTGCCTCATTTGTGAGGAGGATCACTATATTAAGGATTATCCACGATGATCCAAGGTTAATCGCCTGCAAAAGGGACCCTTGTCATCCTCAAAGAGCCATTTATGTCTCAGCAAACTTAGATGGTAGACCAACCCCGATCTGCTTCCTCTGGATCTCAAGTGTTCATGATGAGCACGCCCATTAATGTGGCTACCCGATCGAAGATTTATCAAACTCCAGCTCCGGTAGTAGGGAAAGAAAAAGAAGTTTCACCTTCTTCTTCTACTCTGAGTCATGGCCCTCTACAAATCGAGCGCCCTAACCCTGATTCCATTACGTGGCCACCCTCTTGAGGTGTGCTACGGAAATCCTCGTATAATCCCAACGCTTGAGTCGCTCAGCACTACAATATTGTTGAAGATTTGGCTCAGGCGCCATCAACTATGTTGGCTCTCGAGGTTATCCAAAGCTGCGCATCCCAACGGAAATCTTTGTTGTTAGCCATCGGGGGCATGGATCCCACTAATTCAAATTTGATCTGTTTCGATCTAGAGAACCATGTTCTGAGGCTTCCTCATCAGATTTCCTTTCTTATTCAGGTAATCATTAATGAGAAGACCATCCACCACATTTTCATTGATGAAGATGCTTCCACCTAAATCATGTCAATTGCGTGATGGAAGGCTATTGGTTCCCCTACAATGAACCAATCTCTGAACACGTTGGAAGCTTCCGATGGGCATGATTCGCGACCCTTTGGTGTCTTACCCAACCTTTCCATCACCCTGGGAGGCAAGACAGTGCAAGTTGAAGTAGAGATTGTTGACGCCAATCTCAATTATAAACTTCTACTCGGTCAAATCTGGACTCATGCCATGCATGTCGTGGCCTCCTCTTTGTTTCGCGTGATCTGTATTCCCCATCAAGGGAATATTGTCACCATTGATCAGCTATCTTTCTTTACCTCTTCCTTGTCAGATGGCAACGTTCCATACATCAAGCACTCTAGTGCTCCCTTTGAGAGTGTGGGGGCAAGTCTCTTCAAGGATTTTGCCTTAATGGGAATTTTTCCATTCCCATCTCCTCATGTTGCCTCCATCAACATGATCTCGGTCAAATCTGATCCCTGGGTCATACCTGCACCAGATCTTGTTGACGCATGGAGCGAAGTCATGTTGCTTAGTCCCGCCAAAGTCTATTACGTGGAAATTGTATTGGCTTCGAAATTTGCATCAGTTGATTCTCAAATCTCGAAGACCTCTCTCAATATGTATTCTCAATCCCCCTATATTGGAACTTTGGAATCATCTGATCCCTTAGCCGAGACCTTCCTCGTCGATGAAGGTATCATGGAAATTATGTCTCTCGAGGAACCACCATGGATCAATATCCATCATCGCTCCTTGTTCCTGCCTCGCTCAGCGGTCATGTCTATTGCTTTTGAAGAGTCCTCTTCTCCATATCCACCACCGACCAATACCCATTAAGTATGGTCGGAAGGAAATTTGGGCAATATTACCCAAACAATGCAGATTGACATTTCTATCAAACCCGGTGTCGTTGAACATGTCCATATTGGGGTATCTTGTTCTCCGGATGAGATCAAGACATATACTCATATTTTTCAAGAATTGTTTGATGTGTTTGCATGGTCTTACAAATAAATGCCTGGCATTGATCCTAGCATTGTGGTGCATGAAATACCAACGTATCTGCATGTGATGCCCGTTCACCAATGGCTTCGCCCAGTGCACCTTAGGAAGGTCACTGCTATTAAGGGTGAAGTCGAAAAGCTTCTCAAAGTTGGGTTCATTTATCCCATCCCCCTTATAAATTGGAAGTCCAATATTGTCCCAGTGAATAAAAAACAAGGCACGATCTGCGTTTGCGTAGATTATCGAGATCTTAATCGTGTCTATCCTAAAGCTACTCCCTTCATTGATCAAATAATTGATGAAGGTGTCGAGAGTGAGATCTTTTCCTTTATGGACGGTTTTTCTGGTTATAACTAGATTAATATCGCATCGGCTGACCAAGAGAAGACAGCCTTTATCTACCCATGGGGTATGTTCACGTACAAGAAGCTCCCATTCGGCCTCAAAAATGTTGGGGCCACATTTCAATGGGCAATGTCCTATGTGTTTCATGACATTCGCAACATTGTCTAGCCTTACTTGGATGACCTTCCTGCCCATTCTCGTAAGCACCAAGATCACCAAACCATCTTCGACAGATTTTTCTACGCTACAGATACTATAACATCCAGTTAAATCCACACAAATGTGCTTTCTACATGGAATCAGTACGACTCCTCGGCTTCATTGTTTCCAAGGACGGGATTCGCCTGGATCCGCTAAAAGTCGAGGCTATTTTAAACTTACCCCCTCCATCTTCACTACACCAAATTCAGAGCTTGCAAGGAAAGGCCAACTTTCTAAGTCGTTTTATACCCAACTACGTCAGCTAGCTACAGGATTTACCCAATTGCTCAAACAAGGAACACCCTTTGCATGGGATGAGATAGCCCAAAACTCTTTTGATGATATTAAGGTTGTCCTCATAAATGCTCCTCTGTTGCATCCACCGGACTATTATTGAGATTACTTCCTTTATTTAGCTACAACCCCTAGCACCATAGCTATGGTGTTGGTGAAGACGACGACGAAGGCGCTGATCTACTACCTGAGTCGAAATCTCATCGACACTGAAACACGTTATGCACATGTCAAGAAGTTGGATTTGGCCGTCATTCAGATTGTTCAATGTTTTCAGCATTATATTCTTCTATGTATGACCACAGTGATTTATGAATGCAACCCTATGACCTATATCTTGACTCATCAGTTGTTGGGGGGAAAGTATTCTAAATAGATTGTTATCCTGCAAGAATTCGATTTGGTCTTCACTAAGGCCAAATCTAAGAAGTCACTTGTTTTCGTTGAATTGATTTGTTCCCTTCCCTCAAAAGCTACCCCTGCTGGTGCAGATGAACAACTTCTAGATGAGACCCTTTTCCTTATTAGCACCCTTGATCCATGGTAAGGTGATATCATTGCGTATCTCCAAACCTCCACGTTTCGGTCCACGTTGACCAAGGATGATCATTGAAGGACTTGGAAACTTTCTCAACCCTACCACATTATTGGTGATACTTTATACCGTGTCGGTGTCGATTTTGTTCTTTACCGATGCCTCACAATCAAGGAAGCTGAAATAGCTCTCAATGATTGCCACTCTGGGCCATGTGGTGGTCATATTTCTGGTTATGCTACAACTCAGAAAATCCTTCACGTTGGTTATTTCTAGCTATCCATCTTCAAAGACTACACTCTTGTTGTTCGCAAGTGTCACAAATGCCAAATCTACCAATGCAAGATGTGTGCCCCACCCGCTCACCTACACCCCATCATTACCATTGGTCCCTTTGCCAAATGGGGTATCAATTATATGACATGTGAACATCATTCGTCCGAGGGGCATGGCTATATTATTGTCGTTTTGGATTGTTTCACCAAATGGGCCGAAGTGATGCCTACATATTCTACAGATGGTAAGACGGTGACTCAATTCCTTTTTAACCATGTTATTTCCAAGTTCAGCGTACCCCAAGCCATTGTCATAAACCATGGGTCCCATTTCAGAGATTACATGATGGCAAAATTGACATCTGCATTGGGATTGTGCCACGTCGGCTCGACCCCATATTACCCTCAGGCCAACAACCAAGTTGAAGCCATGAACAAGGTTTTGGTCACCATGCTTCAGCGTACTATTGGGATGCACAAGTCAAATTGGAATCTCATGCTTTTTTCAACCCTGTGGGCCTACTGAACTTCAACCAAAGATTCCACTGGTTTCACACATTTCCAGCTAGTCTATGGTCTTGAAGCAACATTACGAATTGAATGTGAGATTCCTTCGCTCAAATTAGTTGTCGAAATCCTCCCTGAAACATCACCTCAAGAGGAATGCCTCTTATATTTAGAACGACTAGATGAGACTCACTGTCTCGCTACCATGTCATCAAAGCACAAAAGAAATGGGTCAAAACCCATTTCAATCAGTCGGTCTCCCCTCACGCTTTGTCTGAGGGTGATTTGGTCCTGTAATACAACCAAGCTAACATTAAGTTGGGGGCAAGTAAGTTTGAACCTATGGGGCATGGGCCCTATATTGTAAAATGCGTTTTGCAAAAAGGAGCCTATGAGCTTCTTGATTATGAAGGACATCCTCTTGATAAGCCTTGAAACGGGATTTACCTCAAAAAGTACTATGCTTAGGTCATCTTGCATGGTTACTTATGTACATAAGTGTGTGATTCATTTTTGTATAGCGTGGTTTTGTGTGATAAGTTTTTAAATAGCTTTCGTATTTACTATGCTTTTCTTGCTTTGCAGATGTCTACAACTCCTCACGTTGGTTTCGCCGATGGTGCTTGCCATAGTACCCGAAACCTATCATCTGCAGCATTGGATATCTATGGCCCTAACGGTGAGTTGATTGACCTTCAAGGTATCTGCCTGGGTCGTACAACCAACAACATTGTCGAATACAGTGCAGTCATCAAACTATTGTCAAAATCCATTGCCCTAGGCATCAGGCAATTGGTTGTCAACCTGGATTCAAAGCTTATCGTCCTTCAACTCAACGGGCAATATTCCGTCAGAAACCCTCAAATATTATGAATGTATCTCTATATCCATCTATTGGAAATACATTTTGATTATATTACATATCATCATATTCCTATATGCATGAATACATTAACAGATGAATTAGCTAATTACGTGTTGGATAGACATTTACAAAACATGTAAAAGATAAGAAAAACCATTTGTACCATAATAGACAGGAAAATATAGCATATATATATGTGTGTGTGTGTGTGTGTGTGTGTGTGTGTGTGTGTGTGTGAGAGAGAGAGAGAGAATGTTTGATAACATCAAAACCCCCATAAGTAATATGCATGTCTATAATAACAGGGCGGCTTGCAGGCCCCGTACATTCGTGGCACGCAGGCCTTAAAAAATATGCAAGTGTTGAACCTACGAACTACTCAGCATAGTGGTCATGGCAGCATGAGACAACTCATACAGCACGACTCAGCAGTCGGCAAATCTGATCTGGGACTCCCACTATGTGCCTCTGGTACCGTTGGGGCATGTCTTCTTCCGACCATACTCTGGGATACCATGAGTCAACCACTCGAGGTTCCTCACAATCTCCTCCTCATTATCGCTCCCTTCCTGATCAGGGCCAACGGCATCAATAGGACGGGGGTAGTGCCTAATTATCGGGGACATCTCGGTTGGCCGCTCTGGTCTAACATTTGCATAGAAAAGTGAAATGTTATAAGCATGCATATATCAAAAACAATTAAAAAACATCAAAATCAAAATTTGATTTTTTTATCTTCATCGTCGAAGTCCTCCCCATCCGAAAAGGGCATATCCAAGTTTCCACAGAAATCTGTTCCACTGTACAGCCAATCCTCCACGACAATCTTCTATCATCGTAGCCATGAAAAGAATGTCGGTCAGTAGGACATCTGCTGACCCCCAATGATCCTGGGCATCAAATGACTCCAGCGGGCCATTCGCGGATCATGTGGCACAAGAGGATCAACCTCATTCAACTCATACTGGAACAGTGGCACTCATTCCAGGAAAAAGGTCACTAGTACTAATCTGAAGCCAAATTGCTTCAGATTCCCCACCTTGGCTTTAGACAACTAGCGCTTGATTTTCATCTCCATGGCCTCTGCCCAGTTGAAGATCGTAGGAGCTATGCAGTTAATAGCATAAGGGAACTTCAAATTTTTAGTCTCACGTTCCACCTGGGACCCCACCACTCTATTGATGGTCAACAGAAGCACCCTCAATGTCAAATCCCACACACTGGAAATCTCGATCTTCCCACTTTTGGATTTCAGGGCCTCAGGACAATGCTTGGAAAGCAGGGAAGATATGCTTGCCCTGACCGGACGTGACCCATACAAATTCACTGGCTCACCTCTGCGAGACAGACCAGTGATGAAGTAGATGTCTAAAGTTGTCAACTCCAGCTCCTGATCCCCAATGACAAGAATCTCACAATTGATGTCCCAAAGGCTTATCAAGTATCAAAGCAACTCAGGTTGGGCCTGCATCCTTGGTGTAAGGAAGAATTTGAGGAGCCCGCAAGCCCTCAAAGCCTCCAGGCAATTTAGATCATTCAATACCTAGGTCTCCACATCTTCGTGTTCTCTTTCCTTCTAATCCACCATTTTCAGTAATTTCTCTCTTGCAAAAGCCATTTATTCGAGTCAATGATCAATTTTGGCACATAAAATTCAAATTTTAATGGTTAGTTCTTAAGGGAAAATGATTTTGCCCCTTTCACGACACCGGTGCACCTATTTTAGAAACAGTCGCACCGGTCGGCACAAACAGGTGTGAAAATCACCCTCGGCCTGCACGGTCCCGTGCCCGGAAATCGCACTGACCAAGGGTGAAAAATTTCTCAAAACCTCCCTAAAAATCCGAAAAAATTGCTAAAAACATAAATGAATGGCATGAAAATGGAGCTCAAGGCTTCGGTTGTTACCTGGAACTAACGGCTCGTCGATTGACCTCCCGGATATCCCGCAATCCGCTCCAAAAATCCAGGGCAAAAGTGGGTGAAAAGTCTTCATTGCAAAGGCAAAATGGTAAATGGTAAAAACATATTTACTTTTTCCCCCTTTTATTCATTTTTTCATGAAAATATTAAGTTTTGTAAATATTTTTGACCTATTTTGCCTCAAGGACTCGATAATACACTTTTCCTTACTTGTGCAGCAGTAGGAGATGGATGTTTGACGATGACGATGAGTCATATTTCAGCTCTTTTGTTGACCTGTTAAACTCATATGAAAAGATTTCCAAGTATTTTTCCCTTTTTGACTCGTTAAAGAGAATAAAATGGGGGGTCCGCTTTTAGCTCTTTTCCGACCCTTTTAAAAATGAAAATATGGTCAAGCCCTTGTCGTTTCGAACTCGTTAATGGATTCCAAGCATCGTGTGCCCAGTATAAGTTTAACCCTTTTTTTGGGTTGGGAGGAACTATTTACGAAAAAGGTACTCCGTGACTGAAATGGTCAAGTGCTTCTCTCAAGTATTGTTTTCTACCTTTTTGCGCTCAAGAGACACAAATGTAAGAAAAGGGACCATGTGGAGTTTTCTTTTATGTGTCTTTTTCAAACTCTCTAAACATGAAAAAGATACTGAGTTACACCTTTTTCAAACTTGTTAAACTATCAAACGACAATGGATTCATCACCATGACGAACACGAGCTTCTCCTTCCTAGGGCTCGTTAAACTTACTAGGTCAGATTCATCCGAAGGATGAACTTACAGTGGAAGCATATGTTATCCCCTTTAATCTTGCAATTAAAAAATAATTGGGGTACTCGCCAGAAATGGTGGGGGAAAATTTGGAAATCTATCAGTCGTCTCGGCAACTCACTCTTGAACATGATACTCTTTGCTTCCTGTCGGGTTGGGACATCCTCCTCTGTATCATTGACTTTCTTGGGTTTGGCCCGTTCACTTTGCCTTTCGTCTGATCTCTACCACGTCATTATGACCACTGATCCTATGGATCCAAAAGATGCCAAACTTCCAGTTGTGTCGCCGATATGTTCAAGAGTTGTCCTTCTGCAGTTTACACTTACCTCTTATTCTTTGTATCATCCAAAATCATTTTGCATCCTCTCGTCTCGCATCGATGATGTGGGATTCATTATGGCTCTCCTTCGACACGGTCACTTTCCATTGACCTCAACTCATTATCTAGGAAGTTGACCGACACAATCCCTTCCAGTACCTTAGAGCTTGCATGCCTTAATGGAAAGTTCCTCGCACTAGACGATAAGTTCACATCATTGGATTTCGATCGAGTGATTTCGCGGATGTTTGACTTCAGTTCCTGTATTCACATTCCATGAATCGTGTTCATAGTACTTTGAGGGCCATTGTCATTATTGGTGGTTTCTCTCGCGCTTGTTAACAGTTTACATTATTGACTAGTAATCAAGTGACTTTCTAGCATGTTCGACATCAACACATCTATTCGCATGCTAGAATTTGTACTTTAATCGGGTCATGTTGGAGTGCAAGACCCTAGACTCAGATCACAAAAGTCCAGGTTGCGAAGTAATGTGACATGGTTTATGATGATATGCATGTCTATTTCATATGGTTGGCTGTGACCAGACCATGAGTGTTGTAGGGAAAAGTATCCGATTCGAATGACCCTATCCCACTCTAAGGGTGATAGTACCTCAGCAACAACTGTAAAGAAAACTACTTAAGGTTTACTTCTTTATGAAAGCAAAAGAGAGTGAGGAAATGCACTAACCGTTGCCTTGCGCTTAATGTCGAATCCAAACTCTTCTCTTTGGCTGCTTGCTCCCAGCTCCTTGCTCTTTTGCTGGCCCAGCTACAATGAGATCCTGCAAAATAACAAAGAAGGAAAACTACAAGAAGCATGCAATCATAACTGATTCACGGATTAGCATAAACCAAATATACAATTATCACAATACATCATTGAAACAAGAGCATATAGAAGAACCTCAATAGCTTTTATTAATGAAGAAGTAAAGGTTCTGAGAGTGTTACAACCTTTGAAGGCCCCAATCCAGCAACACCTCCCAGCAGAAAGAATTTCTCCTCTTCACCCCCTTCAAGCAATCACCCAATAGCTCTATAGTGAAACCAACAGCATATCATTACTTTGCACAAAATTCTAGCCTCCTGAGCTCATAGGAGAGAGCTCAATATATAGATGAATTGAGAAAGGATGAGTCAGCTTGCAATTGATGTGTAGCTGCCTTGTGTCCTCTCTCTCTTCAGTTGATCTTCAGTTCTTGAGTCCACTTGGAGAACCTTGCTTCCACTTGGAGAAACAGAGCCTCTGACTCATCACAAGGCGAAATCCCTGATCCAAGTGTCATTTTTGGAGCAATGACTCAGTGTGCCACTTGTCCCATCTCGCTCAACGCAGGTGGCCTTTGTTCTACCTGCTTTGCAACGCAGGTACACCATGGAGGAGTTGAGTTTCAGCGCAGAAGCCTAGTGGAGCACCTGCTTTGATTTCAGGATTGCTTGTTTTTGAGTGTTTTCAGGTGGAGAACTGATCTGAGAGCTGTTGGTTTGCTGACCTTGTCCTTCTAGGGGTAGGAACATCATGTTTAGGGAACTTTGGATCCCTTGGATTATTGACAATTCATGCCTGTTGCTGTAAGGCACAAAATTGTCTATAACAGATGCCCCCTAAAGTATGAGGTCGTTTATCGGGTGAAATGCTTTATTAGGAGGATCCGAAGTTCATTCAATCTGCTGAGAAGTGTCCTGTAATAAGATACAATACAATACATTATTTTTCATACTTTTTCATGATCTAGCTGAGGCGGGCATTCCCATGCTCAGCTTTATAAATACATTTTGGTACATAGAACAGACGATCGTCTGATGGTAGACTGATAATTTTCTGCTGAAATTATCATCCTTTGAGAAGGATGATCATCTGCTGCAATGATGTACATATCAAATGTCTTTATATCCTGAATATATATCGCAGCCCGGATGGATGAAACTAGATCTGGGGTCTTCAATCTTTTCCGATCTTCACTCGGTGTACAAGTCGATCCATGTGAGAATTTCTTGAAGTCGAACATGGAAAGACATCGCTTGATTACCGGTCAATGATGTAAACCGTTAACAAGCGCGAGAGGAATCACCGATAAGGATGATGACCCTCAAGGTACGGCAGTACAATTCACATGGTGGGAATAAAGGACTTGGCGTCGACCACCATGCAAAATCTTCTGGTCGAAGGTCATTGATGTATACCTGTCGCCGGAAGTGAGAAACTTGCCATTGAGGCATGCAAGCTTCAAAGTACTGAAGGGGGTGTTCCTAGATCAACTCCTTGGATAATGAGCTGATGTCGACAAGGAGCGATCCGTCAAAGGAGGGCCTTAATGAATCCCACATCAGTGACACGGAACGGAGCTAGTGATTGTGATGAGGTGAAAACAAACTGTGATGTATGATTCAGGGTGGCGGTCATAAAATGGATGAAGGACAATGTATGGTAGTGGATGGGACACGGTTGACTCTTTGCAGAAAAACATCTCTTGAACATATAATGACACTAATGTGATGGATTGGTAGCATTACCCCAAATGTGGATGGTGTGGCGAGGACCATGGTGATGAGACCGGTGAATGAAACAACCCAACCCGATGTGATACGGAGGACAAAGTGTCATGTTCAAGAGTGACTTGCTACCATCAAAGCTGTGAGGTTCTCCCAATTTTTCCCCAGTCATTGCTGACCAGTACCTCTTTATTTTTGTCAAGCTTGAGGAGGATAACATATGCTTGTTCTATAACCTGCCCTTCGGGCAAGCCCATCGCTATGTTTTAACGAGCCTAGCGATAGGGAAACTCGTTCTTGTCTAAAGACAAGTTTGTCGCTATTTAATAATTTTAACGAGTCTAACGACAAGGATAACTCGGTCCTTTTCATTTTTAGAGAGTCTGAAAAGATACATAAAGTCAACTCCAAAATTCCTTTTTCGTCATCTAATCCCTTAAGTCCAAAAAGTATAAAACAATACAGAAGGGATGAATTTTTTATTTCTTTAACGAGCCGAACAAAACAAGCGCTCGATCTTTTTGTGCAATAATCCCTCAGGTCCAAAAAGATTAAAATCTAGAGGAGGGATAGCTCTTCCGGTCCTTTTAACGAGCTGGAAGGCCAAAAATCGGCAATCTTTTCATATTTTACGAGTCAGTGAAAAGAGCTCAAAGAAGACTCGTCTTTTGAGGAACGAGTGATAAACAGGGATAGCAGCAGATTCCAGGTACAGGTTGGAATTTTCCAATCACGGCAGTGTCACAAGGATGGCTAAGTGAAATCACTCTTCGCAGTTGTTCCTCAAAATGGGTAAACAAACATATGGAGATGAACGATTGGCCAAATGAACGGATGGAGGTGAGACTGCAGGAACACGACCAAGGGTTTTAATATGGCAGTCAAAGGTTACATTTCTCAAGGTTATTTACCGGTTCATTTTTTTTGGATGAGCTTGAACTGTAGGGAAAGATTGCTCACAACTTATGTTTATTTTTTAACGAGCATGAACTTTGAGCTAAAACTGCTCGGTGATGCCCCCAGCATAATAATGCAGACGAGGCATATGCCCCCTAAACTTTAAGGGGCAGTTCATTTTTTAACGAGCTTGAATGCGTCCAAACCTTGCTCAATTATACCAGTCGTAATACAAGGAACGCCTCAGGTGAGGTATTCTTATTTAAGGAGCTATACCTCATTAGCTACTCCAATTTGGCAAGTTTTAACTTTTGCCCCACATCCTTTCTTTGTGCAAGCTGGAAACGGCTAATCCTACGAGTTTAACGGGTTAGACCTACAGGTTTAAAGGGAGGACCTAAAAATTTAAAAAATAAATAGTCGTCCCGTGCCTGTACTCCAAAAGGCTTGCATGCCCTTAGGTATAAAGTATAATTTCAAGGCTCTTCTTCTCCTTTGTCCCACCTCTGTTTTTCTACTTGTCGTCTTGCTATATTTTTAACGATACTTGTCTTCTCGTTATTTTTCGGTGCCGACGGTACTTGTCTTCCCATCAGTTCACTTTTTTATTTTTGCAAGATCGCAACAGATAAAACATTGGTGTTACGGAGGGAGGTCCTCTTACTTACTATCCAAAAAATGGTTTTGTTCGCTGCCGCAAACTAAACTCTCTTTTCGACGATGTCTATCATTAGGTTGCTAAGGATGGTAACTACTTGTTGCAGCAATTTCATCTCTTTCTTTGGAGACTGCCCCTACTTATCCTTCAAAACATATGTTTTAATGGGTGAGGCTTGACTTCAAAGATGGTGGCTACTTGCTGCCACAAATGGATCTCCTCCCTTAGGAGAGCCTACTTTTTTAGACAAAGGGAGCCGATTATTTTGCTCACATAACTTTGACAAAAGAACTTTATTCTAGAACAACCCTCTTTTGACGGGGTATGGACTAGTCCATTCTTCTGCGGAAATTAACTTTATACCCAAGGTTTCCTCTGCCCAAGGCAGGCCAGGGTGCATGCCCCCTGGGTCCCAGTTCTTTCTTTCCGAATCACTCGCATTCATCGGGAAGTAGAACCGGCGGTGGAGGCATTCCTTGAGTGAATAAACCGTTAAGGGATGGTATTTGACTATTTTCGATGCGTGATCGTGGAAATGAAAGTTGGTCTACGAGCTTGACCATTCTTCCTTCATGCGGAAAACACATAACTCTAAAGAGTGAGGACACTATCGCCTCCATGCAATATATATAGTCTCGTCCAAGGAGTAAGTTATACACCAAGGGTCCCTAGACGACCATGACGTTCATATGAACTGTCTTCCCCCTCAACGTAATTGGAACATTGGGGAGAATCCCTAACGGGCGACTGGTTCCTTTATCAAAACCCGATAGATTTCTCATCTCAGGTAAAAGCGCCGGGCAACCCAGTGCTTTCCAAGCAATAGAGGAAAGGATACTCACAGATGCCCCTTCATCAATGATAGTTCCAGCCATCACCATTCTGTAGATTTGGACGATGATTCTGAATGGGATACTGGCTGGTAACCGGGGTCTGCCTAGTTGATTCCAATCAAAGGATACAACCAGGTTGCTTGGTGGTGGGACCAAATACACGGCCGGATACGACCCTGACGATGTTCCTTCCTGCGATAAAGGAATGGGCGCATTGCCCTGATGCTCATCAGAGTCTGTGTTGATGAAAAGAATATGGACGGTGTCATCCTTATTCTCTTCAGTGAGGGTGTCATTTGAAGATGAATCTTCAACGACGGTGTCATTTGAGGATGAAACCTCTGAAGGAAGAACCGGGTCAACTGCCATTTCGACCTTTAGACTTTCATCTGGTCTGGATTCAGCAGGTTCATTCTCAATGACTGACACTTCAGCTGACCATTTGAGCGGGCCAGCTGGATTTTCAACTATCGAGGGATTAGGCGCGAGTTTTTGGTATCCAGGAGGAAGTCGTAACGGTGAAACCGGACGATCTTCCAAAACTCTCTTTGCCTCATCTAAGAATGGACAACGGTGGATGGCGTGATCACCTTCACACAGTCTGCAGGGTGATCTTGGTCTCCCTCTTGGTCCTTCACTCTCGCTAGTTGACGGAATGCAATCAACACGTCTATCAGAGGTTGATGCTACCGGATTGTGCAACCTGGGGGACCAGTCCCTTAGTATCCGGGGAATACAACGAAAATCACGATGGAAGTGGGTCCCTTTGCAAATGACACATGGCGATTTAGGCCCGGTCGGTGCAGTGTGTGGATTTTTGTCAGATGTCTTTTGCTTGCCCCCAGTCGCCTTCGCCATAGGCCCCTTCTGCTTCTTTCCTCTCTTCTTCTTTTCCTTCTTCTCCATGGGAGGCTGACTTTTGTCGGCTCTACCTTGTGAAGATGAAGGATCAGAGGAAGAATTGTAAGAAGTGGAAGGCTGGTGGGTAGTTCTAGACTGGTCTGACTGTTGATTCGACTGCTCAGGATTAGTGGCGATCTGAACTACATTAGTTGCAAAGAGCCATACAGGTAGGCCAATTGTCAATCCTGGAAGTGACAATGTGGCCATATGAGGCGCACCAACATCTCCCCAAGAGGAGAAGGGATTGGGACTTCCACCAAGGTGACTTCCTTGGTTGGTGGGCTCCATACTTTTCAACTGAAAGATCAACGTGGGAATAACAGGTGATTATGTTCCGCTTAAAATAAATTTTATTAACGACGCTTTAGACACAACTTTGCTTTTTCATTTTTTAAGAGTCGAGAAAAAGCTAAAGATGACTCTAGTCTCCTTCGATGTTTTAACAAGCCCGAAGTGACAAATGCTCGGATGGACTTTTTCAGTTATAGAGTTTGAAAAAGGCCAAAAGAAACTTCTCTGGAGTTCTAGGCAGAAGGTGTGCCAAACTTTTCGCGAAACCACAGAATACGTTTTACGGTACGGGTGGTCGATCTTCGTGAATGCTGTGTTCACTACATCGCGATCAGTAGGGCGGCCGACACGGTTTCCTATGGATAAAGGCTTTGTTCCTATAGGGGTCTCCCAATATATACGCGATGGTACGTGGGAGCACAAGTCCGTATTAGTGCCACCGACTCTCAGGAGGAATCACCCACCTTCGTAGAGATCGACAGTCACTATGTTTAACGACGCCGGAACACGTCTCTACCTAGACCTCTATGTGTTTGCGTTATGTTACAAAGCGTTGTTATGTAAATTGAATTTATTTTAATGTTGATCTTGTTTAGCAGTTTGCCTTTAAGGATCACCACGAGATGTATATAACAAATTCTTGAATGCAGTCTAAGATGAGAAGCAAACTTTTCAATCTTTCAACTTTGAAAATCTTAACTACTGAGGAGAAGAAAGGCAAATCTTTTCACACAGATCATAGAGCACACACTAATGCAATATTTCCTAAATCGTCATGCAAACAGTCAAATGCAAAATGCACAATGCATGTATTTTCTTTTCCCTTTCTTAATGTTGATGGGTTACAAAAAGAAAGTTGTTATATAACTTTGATTTCAATTTAAAGTGAAAAGTAAACAAGCTTGTCCAAAATCAAAAGACACCTTAAGATTTACTTGTTTAATCACTGGAAATACATGAAATCAAACCATAATGACGAAAGCAAAAAAACTAATCAGCTATGGACAGCAAACAAGCTAACTCTTTAGACCAACAAAATGCCTAACACAGGTTCAGATCTAAGAGGCCAAAGCAAGACTAGTTTACTCTTCGTTATAGGAAATTGTAAATGACGTAAGAAATACAAAAGAACAAGTACAATTTCGTTATATAACAGAGGCGGAATGATAGCAAGTAAGGTTGGTTTCAGAATAGGTACAAGACTGACAACTAACAGCAAAATTTAAGTGAAAACAGGCAAGAAAAAGGGAGGAAACCCCAACTGCACTAGGCAAAATTGGGCCAACGCAGGTGCTGCACAGCCAGTCTGGCTCTCAGCGCAGGTAGCCCCTTCGGGACCTGCGTTGCAAAGCAGGTAGCCTGTGTACTACCTGCTTTGGAAAACGAAAGTTGCGTTTTCACAGTTTCCGGGTCACAATTTTCTCAAAAATTCACGGTTTTTGCTCAAATCAGAAGCAATCAGTCAAGCACACACTAAGGGATGACAAGGAAGGTGAAAAGCTATCACTAAGAGCTTACAAGGATCCTTGTAGATCAGCTCTTCAAATCATGAACATGCTCATAAATGAGCTAGAGTAGCTGCCCTCTACTTCGCTTTTGATATAGTCAAAAGCTTTTCGATTTGGTACTCTTTTGTTCAGGAAATGAATAGCAAAATACTACAAACAATCAAACAGATACGATCCCCAGCGGAGTCGCCAGTTTGTTGTAGGGAAAAGTATCTGATTCGGATGACCCTATCCCACTCTAAGGGTGATAGTACCTCAGCAACAACTGTAAAGAAAACTACTTAAGGTTTACTTCTTTATGAAAGCAAAAGAGAGTGAGGAAATGCACTAACCGTTGCCTTGCGCTTAATGTCGAATCCAAACTCTTCTCTTTGGCTGCTTGCTCCCAGCTCCTTGCTCTTTTGCTGGCCCAGCTACAATGAGATCCTGCAAAATAACAAAGAAGGAAACTACAAGAAGCATGCAATCATAACTGATTCACGGATTAGCATAAACCAAATATACAATTATCACAATACATCATTGAAACAAGAGCATATAGAAGAACCTCAATAGCTTTTATTAATGAAGAAGTAAAGGTTCTGAGAGTGTTACAACCATTGAAGGCCCCAATCCAGCAACACCTCCCAGCAGAAAGAATTTCTCCTCTTCACCCCCTTCAAGCAATCACCCAATAGCTCTATAGTGAAACCAACAGCATATCATTACTTTGCACAAAATTCCAGCCTCCTGAGCTCATAGGAGAGAGCTCAATATATAGATGAATTGAGAAAGGATGAGTCAGCTTGCAATTGATGTGTAGCTGCCTTGTGTCCTCTCTCTCTTCAGTTGATCTTCAGTTCTTGAGTCCACTTGGAGAACCTTGCTTCCACTTGGAGAAACAGAGCCTCTGACTCATCACAAGGCGAAATCCCTGATCCAAGTGTCATTTTTGGAGCAATGACTCAGTGTGCCACTTGTCCCATCTCGCTCAACGCAGGTGGCCTTTGTTCTACCTGCTTTGCAACGCAGGTACACCATGGAGGAGTTGAGTTTCAGCGCAGAAGCCTAGTGGAGCACCTGCTTTGATTTCAGGATTGCTTGTTTTTTAGTGTTTTCAGGTGGAGAACTGATCTGAGAGCTGTTGGTTTGCTGACCTTGTTCCTCTAGGGGTAGGAACATCATGTTTAGGGAACTTTGGATCCCTTGGATTATTGACAATTCATGCCTGTTGTTGTAAGGCACAAAATTGTCTATAACAATGAGTTATCATATGTGATCCTTCTCATTATTGGATGGCTATGACCATAACTTGGTTTCATTATGATCCTCTTTGACGAATGGTTGCACCCACACTTGGATCCATTTACATGATCATTCTCTGGGTGGCTGCGTCCATGCCACGATTCATGTATCATTTGAAAGAGATCTCAGTTTATGTATATGTATTTGTACTTGCTTGCAGGCTTTCCAACAGCAGACCGGTTTCGCGCACTAATTTATAAAGCATTTCATCCCTCACTCCAACTCGGCCTTCACGCTTTAGAGGGCATCTGTTACACAACATTTTGTCACTATCTCTGTACTCCCAGTTCGTTGATCCTGGAGGACCTCTACAGTGAACCCCGCATGCTTTGCCTTCATGGAGAAACTCTCATTATGTCCCTCTTCATGAGCAGTTCATTTCCCTTTTGCACCATTCCCCTGAAACTTTTGTTTTTCCCAATTTACAAGGTCGGTGTTGATGACCTTTGTCTTACTCGCGCTGATGTGTAGAGATTAGTATTATTCCCCGTGCCGATTAGTGCGACTGAGCTGTGTTCCAGTCACATCGGTCCTGTTACGGAAATTTTTTTAAATTAGAGCCGAAGCTTCCATCTCTAGAAGCTCCGTAATGGAAGTCTGGTAAATGGTTTGGCCGGATGGGGTCGCGGATGACAGTTTGGGCTCCTTTCCCCTATAATGATGGAACTACCTCAAGGGATAAGTCCTTCTCCCATGAGAATAGGATCCATATCCCATCCATGTTTCCTATATAAACCTCCCTTCTTCCCAAACACAAATTAGTTACAGAGTTAGATTTTTGGCTGAGTGGGAGTATGCTATTTTAGACAAGCAAGCTATTACTAGTTGTAGCCATCTAGTTGTGTGAGGGAGAAGTGTGTTTGGTTTGGAGTGAAGCCCAAAGGGAAGAGCCTTTAAACTATTGGTTTTTGAGGCCATCATGAAGTGCTAGTAGAAGTGTGTGGGAATCTGGTCTTGTCAGAGGAATACTGTGACATTAATACGAATGGTTATAATCTCTCTTTGATATTAATATATGCAACTATCGATTGATTTTCAACATGTTTTTTAATATTAGATATTCATGTCATAATGCTTCTTGACTCATTAAGTAGGTTGAATTGCAATTTGTCTATTATCATGTTTGTGTGTTGTTGTTTACTTGTTTCAGGAGCTTGAAGAAGGAAGCGAGTGATTGCTGGAGCGAGCAAGCGAGGACATCATCAAGCAAGAAAAGTGACCAAGAGATAGGCCCTCTTGATTGATTCTAACCTAAGGAAATCTTCCATAGAATCTATTTGTTGTGGCTAGACCCATTATCGGGCTAGAGGAATTTGTTCGTGTCCGCACTTATAATTTTACATCACCACAAGGTTCACCTCTACTTAGAATAAGCGTCTCATTGATGATTACACCTTGTGTGGTGTTATCACTCAGGTTGTTCCCTGCCTCCTGAAGAGAATACGGCCAAGGTAACCACTAACCAATCTTTTAGCTACAGATTCTAGCCAATCTGCAACCAGAGAGGGCTCTCTCTTTGTAATTTAGCTTTGTTTTGAAGTATTTTAGGCTAGTTATGATGCACAAGGTTTTGTTTTAAATTTGTTGGATGGTGATTTCAGACAGAGCTGAGATGCAAGTCCAAAATAGTCTATTCCATTGGGCAATGGAGTCAATGATGGTGTACTGCTGAAAGTGTTTCTTGGGTAAATGGTAATGCTACAGAGCAAGATAGGCAGTCTTGGAACAATTTTCAAATCTGGAAATTGATGGAATGAAGTCACGGAATGAAAGGCAATCAAGAATCTTTCATTATGCTGGTAGAGGGAAAGTGCATGAATATTATTAAGGAGCAACAAAGAATTCCTAGGTAGTATTCAAAGTGAAAGAATCAGTGCAAACATTAGCAGCTAAGAATTCATATTTATGACTAATTCTGAAGAAAACATAATTAATAGCAGAGATTGAACACAGGGTGCATTTAAACAAATCTTGGGTTATTCTTCTTCTCTATTACCAAGATTATGGAACATATGTGAAATTTGCAAACACAGAAAACATAAAACACAGTTTAGAATAACTTATTGATCCATAGAATGACACAAGAACTCTGTAGCAGGTCCCAGAACATCAAATCCACATCCAGACAGTCAGCAACAGTGAACTTCAACAGCTTTTGTATTAAAACAGTCTCAGAATTTACAACGCAGTCCAGAGAGAAAATCACCAACCCCAAATACATTCTATGGGGAGGTATTTATACAAAAATGATATACAAAATATCTTGTAGATAAGTCTTCAGGCAATAACTTTCTTCACCAACTCTTCAAAAGAAGTAAATGAGAGAAATAAATGCTGCAGTAATTGTTGGTGTGTTGGCGGTTTACTCTGTCAGATATTTTTGACTTTTTAGACTGAGTGAGATGGTTGGAGCTGCGTCTTTACTCTGCGTTTCTATTTTTGATGTTTTGCTGCCATCGGTGCTCGGTCTTGTCTTTAATGAACTGCAGTTTCAATATGACTTCCTCTTTTTGTTGTTTTTACACTTAGGCAAGTGGCCTACGTATGTGGAGTTGCTGACCTGTAGCTGACTCAAAATGGGACAGAAATCAAATCACCTAGGTAGAATTTCCAGCATTGCCTGCCACCAATCCTCTGTAGGCAGCTGATGTCTTTGTATTTTAATCAGTGTTTCATCAGCTTCAGTATATCTATAAAAGTTGGGCTAAACCTCAAACAGGTGATTTATCTCATGTTCAATGTAAAACAGATTTTCTAACTTGTCATAAAGACTCTGTCCAGAGGGAGGCCCTGTTTCTTCTGAGGTACTTGAGGATGTTGTAATCTGATTGGAAACATAGTTATTCATTCTGGTAGTATACTGTTCACGGGTTAGCAGTCTGCCACTACTGGTCAATAAGCTGGGTAACCCTCTACTTTGCAATGTTGCAACCTTTAGTTTGAAGTCATTTATTTCTGCTTGCATTTCCTGGCACTTTCTTTCTAGAGTCTGCACAAAATTTCTCAGGGTCAGCACCTTTTTCATTGTCAGAATAGTATTTGTCCTACTACTGATATCCAGAGCTGCCAGCTGCTCTTTGGTATGAGTGTTCAGGAACTGAATCATTTTATTGGCCTATTCAGGCATATTTCCCAATGATTCTCTGGCCCTTTGAGTCTCAAATTGAGCTAAGCCTATCAATTCTATTTGTTCATGCATGGTCTGAATTGATTGCCATTGGTCAGTGATTGACTGGCCAATTTTGGCCCACAAAATTTTCTTGATTTCAGCTAGAGTTTTATCTAAAGTAAGCTCCTTCTCTAAGGCTTTTATTTTATTGTCCAAGGATTTTATTTCCCTTTGTTTCTCAGCCACTGTCATCTTGGACTTGTCATAGCTTGCCTCCAGCTTGGCCAACTTTTCTTTGGCCTCTTTCACCTCTGTCACCTGAACTTCTAGCTCTTTGACTGCTTTCATCATTTCTTCCATACTCATGCTAGTTTCTGGTGTTGTTGTTGCTGCTGCTGCTGAAGCATCTGTGGTTGATGTAGCTATTGTTGATGCTAGAATGATAGGAGGAATTGTTGCTACTTGTGTGGGAGGAACAGTGGCAACTGTTGGCGCTGTTTCAGGTGTCTGGGAGGTCAACTCTCCCTGCTTGCCTTGCAATGCTTTCTCCAACTCTTGCTCCATTTGAATTATTCTTTGATTCATCTTCATTAGCAGATCCATCATATCTTCACCTTCTTTTTCTTGTACAAGTTCAGTAGTTTGAGGGTGCATGGTTGCAGGTAACCTCAATTGTTTTCTTAGTGCAGCAATATCTTCTTCTTTTTTCTTTATGAGGGCCTGGATGCCTTTGGCATCCTTCTTAGGATCATGCCCTAGTTCCACAATGATTTCCTCCAATGTCTTTATTCTGTTATCTTTGGCCGAGGAAGACATTCTCTCCAAATCCAATTGAGTGTTTGTATTTTTCAATGATTCCTTCAGTTGATGGGCCAGCATAGCCTTGTCTGCTAGTGTAGCATAGACCATTTCACCTGTTTGCTTGTGTAGCTCAATTTGGTCCATCGGGTGTATGTCCTTGGCGAGGACCTCTAAGTTTGTCTTTATGTAATCTGCAGTTGTCTGTGGCTGTGGTATCTTAGGCTTGAAATGACTTAGAATCATTTTCTCCTCCTTAAAGTCATAGGCTGCCATTAATCTCTGTTGTTTGGAGGGTGTTGTCTTGAGGAATTGATCATACAGCTGTACTCTTAACAACTCATTTTGGGCCTTGATTTCCATGAAATTTCCTTTAATACCAGGTGGTTGCTTGCTTTGCTGCCTTGAGGAGGACACCTCCATACCATGCTGCCTCTCTTGCTCTTGCTGGAATGAGCTAGTAGGTGTTTGCTGGCTAGTTTCTCTCTCCCTCCTTGGACTCTGTATGACTTCTTCACTAATTTCCTCCTCAACTTGGGGATCAACTCTCTGTCTTTTGGCTTCTGGTTGCTGTGTTGACCCACTAGCAGGTGTAGTTTCTTCCCTATCCCGCTTCTTGCCTCTTTCCTCATTAAGAGGAGTCTGTAAAGTTGGCACCTATAGTGCCTCGGTCTGCAGTGGAGGGGCATGCCCTTGACTCTGCTCCTTTGAGGTAGTAGGTTGTTCTGTCACTGTCTCTTGTTCTGCATCTGTTACCTCCTTGCCTTTTGCTGTACCTGTTGCTGGTGTAGTCCTTTCTTGGGCAGCTTGTGGAGTTGCAGCAGTTGATGTGCCTTCTCTGACTTGTTGTGGCAGTTTGAATGTCACCTACTCAAAAGAATCTAAGTCAAGAGTCTTTTCCAAATCTTTTACATTTTGCTCCATTATTTCTTCTTGGGTGAATTCTTCAACTAGTGTACCTTGCACCCACTCATCTTGATTAGCAAATTGTTCAATCTGTGGGATTTTGCAATGTTCATAGGCTGACAGCCTATATTTTATTTTTCTGGCATTGATAAAGCCATCTGGGTCATAAGGTACCCACCAAAAACTTCTTTTTAACTTGAGTTTCTCCCCCAATATTTGATCAGCATCTTGCCACCCTTCTTTTTTATTCATGACAAAGGGGCCCAGTTGGTCTTTGAATTTCAAGTGAGCCTTTTTCTTGGCACTATGAAATGAGTTAAATCTAAATTGATGAGTTGCCTGTAATATTCCAAGGCAAACAGTCTCATTGGCACATATCTTCGCAGCCTGTAGGGACAGAGCTCACAGCCATATATTCTAATGACAGTGTGATTCTGGTAAAAGTACCAGTCACCAATTTTGTAGTTCTTTGAAAGCTGCAATATTTTTTGCATATCATAGGATAGCCTAGCAGGAGGAGTTCTCATCAGGAGACAAGAGACTGGATAGAAAAACAGGTCAATAAACTCACAGTAAGAGTAGGGGGAGTTGTGGACTTCATGAAAGACTGAGGTCCAAAAAATCACAGACCTCTTTTCTCCTTTAGAGTCCAATATTTTGATGGGGCATTGGAAGCAGTCTCGCTGGTAATACATGAACAAATGATAGATGTAGGATGAGTATTTAAAGACTCCCTCCCTATCCAGCTTCAGCAGTTGGTCATGTATCTTATTGGCAATGAATTTGGCATAGTTGTATTTGACAGCAGGGGGCTATCCTGGGGTAAATGCAGACAGCAAGACCAATATAGTATGATCAATATTTTCACTTGTTTTGAAACCCATCACATAGGAGATCATATCTACTAGAAATTTTCCCACTTCATTGAAATGCACATAGAGAAAAGGAGGTGGCCTTGTAGGTTGGCGGTCTGCTCTCATGAATACGTTAGCAATTCGGGTTATCTCTGAGCTGGAGAGTTTGGGACCTTCATCAAGCAGGAATTTCATAGAAAAAGGGACCAGAAGCTGAGTTTTCTTGAATTTTAGCATTTGGTTGATGGAGTCAGGAGTTATATGGAAGAGGATGCTCCCAGATGGAGACTTGACTGCCCTTTGACTTGGCTCATAGTTTTCACAGCAGAGGCGAATTATTTCAGGGAAGACATTAACAGAAGGGAGGAAGTAGATGGGCAAGTTTGATTCCCAAATGCCATAAATGTCACTATTTTTCAAATAACTTCTCCTCAGCTGACAGAAGGTCTGCAGGTGGTTTCTTTCACCAACCAAGTCTTGAATTAAGTGGTCCCTATCGGCCAAACGTAATGCTTCAAGTTCCTTGTGAGGTGCATTGAGAGGAGTGATGTTCAAGGCTGCTGGAGTGGCTATCTTCAAATTCTCTATGTTTGTATTTGAAATTTGGAATTGTGCAACAACAAAACAGTAAAAATTGCCTTTGAAGCTTTGTCAGGGAGCTGTAGAATGAGCTTATCCAGAACTGACCTTACTGTGTAAAATTTATGGTCAAAAAACAAATGTTGCAGGGTGTAGCAGGGTCTTTAAATGAATTTGCTGGATTGCAAGCTCTGTGAGTAGAATGCAGAGGAAATGGTGGTCTTTGCAGAGAATTTTTTGATAAATTATCTTAATGCATGGGCAGTTTGGAGACTCTGCTGGCAGAAACAGGCTCGAAATATGGTTTAGAGGCCTATTTGCAGAGGAGGGCACCGCTCGTCGGTTTGCTTTGAATCAATAGCTTACACAGTGAATACAAGGTGGTGATTGATAGGCAGGAGCACTTTTGGATTTGAATTATAGATCTTTAGGCGATTTCAACAGCGAATTTTGGAAAAAACAGGGTTTTCGGGCGAAAAATGGGTAAATACCTGTTTTTATGGCGCAGAGGATAGTTAGCAGGGGTGACTCGAGCTGTGGAGTCGAGCTACGGAGCGCATTTGCAGGTTGATGGACTGTGCAACTTCAGGAGGCGGATTGGTCGTAAAATCGCATGCACGTTCTTCACAGGCGCAACAATAGAAAATAAACAAAATAGTCGTTTTCACGACTTTTTAATGAATTTTGGACATTTTAGCGCTTTTGGCGCTTTTTAATGATGACATCATCCTGACGTAATTTTGGCGCATAGCGGGTACAGAGGGTGACATGGTAGCTGACGTGTATGGTGACATGGCGCATGACATAGTGGCCGGGCAGTGATGTTAGCAGATGATGTGGCAGTACTGCAGAGGAGTGGGAGGTGACGTGTACGCGACGTCATATGGTGACGTGGCCCTGAAGTCAGGGGGCAGGTGGCGAGTGGTAAGCGGTTTCCCCCGCACCGCCTTTGGCCCAGGGTGGCTTTGCAGGGGAGGGCTCCGATCACGCCGGGAGATTGACGTGTGGCGGGGGTACGGTAGCAATACCGCCCATCCCCCGGATGCTAACCTTCGATAGATCGGGGCTTGCAATATCGCCGCCAACCGTTAGATCTACGGCGCGGAATCGGACGGCGGACGGGTGTTTAAAGCTGCGGGACTTGAAAATGAGGGGGGCCCGCGCAATATTTAAATGTTTTAATAATGCGCCAGGGTTTAAAACTTTGGGTTATATGGGTTTTATGCGTTTTGTTGAGACAGGTATGGTTATTAGTTCAACCATATGTCAAACTAATCCCATTATATACATGCGCACGGGGTTATTTACATGGTTTTAGGTGGGTGGGTTTAGCTTGGTTATTTATTTAACCTGAAGTTAAATAAATCGCAAGGTTTATACGCGGAAGGGTTAATATTAAGGTCCCAAATAGACTTAATATTCCCCGAAAACTGTATTGTATGGCTATAATTGCCAATGGGTAGGGGTATTTAGATTTTTGGGTTTTTATATAGTTTTTTGTAGAATAGGGGTGGGAAAAATGATTGAGGGAGCTAAATAATAAAGTTAAAAGTTAATATGACTTTATGGAATGAAACTGCATGAATAAATGCTAAGTTTATAGAGTGAAAACTTAGGCATAGGGAATGAAAGGAGTATGGAATAATGATTTTTACACAAGAAATGTGGCTTCTTTTCACTAACTAAACTCATAGTTTAACTTAGCATTTCTCATAAAATGAAGTGAAATAGGACTATTGGGCAGATCCCAAGGTCCTTGAGGGGATGTTAGTAAAAGATTTATGGGGGAATGATGGGGGAAATTAGTCATGCTTCCATTGTTCTGCAATCACTTTGCCATGGTACTAGTGTCATTGATGAGATGAGTCCTTCCTGACAAGGCAAAAAATGATCATAACCTTGCTTCTGCAACCTCAAACTGCTTACCCAGCCTAATACACCTACCATTTTTTCTTCCTTTGGATTGGGTGCATTTGGACTATCTAACACTGATTTTCCTCTTTTATTTTGACTGCCCTCCCATCTAAATCTACCCTTATCTCTTCAAGGGCCCAGATTAAGCAGTTGGGCTACTTAATTTCTCTACCTATCTACTCATCTGCCAAGCTTGAACTATTTGGACAGACCTTCATTCTCTATTCTACAACAGCAAATTTAAATATGGAGTGGTCCAAATTGAACTGTTGGGCCATCCATCAAGTGTGATAAACAACAATATTTGCACATTGTGAACTTGCAAATAAGATAGCAGTGGCGTTTTGACTGGCCACTTTCCTGGTCTTTTGGTTTGGGGTTCATTTCTATTATTTTTTCTTACCAATTTACTCTTTTTGCCCTTTGATTTTTCTTTTAGGGCACACCCTCTTTTCATTGTTTAATTTTCTTCATTTGTTTACAAAATATGAAACCTTTGCAGCATAAAAAGATGAACATATTTGGTCCTTCCACAGTCAATCATGAAAAATGAAACTTATTGATATAGGAACCTAACATGTGGGATACATTGTTTAAAAAGAATGGTGGTCTGGTGACAAAGGATTGTAGTAAATCAAGGGTATTGAAGTACTCTCAATAAACGAAAGGAAGGAAGCTTCTGAAGGAAGACTAGATGACCCAAAAGGAGGAAAGAGGTATGTATATATTTGATAAATAAGTCATGTCATCGTATAGTTGCAAATATCCTAGGTAAATGTTTTAATTTGTGAGCATGTTCAAGGATATGTTCCTTTGAAAAATGCATGAAGGCATATTTCACATATTTACAGATGAAATAAACATAATATGTCCTCATATGGAATAAGAGGTAGTTGATAAAAAATGAAGGAACTATAGATGGAAGTTCCTGGGAATAAATATGTGAAGAAAGAAAGAAGAGATCGTAGAAGTTGAAACTATGGTCAAATAAGAAAAAGGGAAATCAACATCTGATGACTAGAAGAATTGATCATGACATCTCCATAGAGAAGAAGACCATGATAAGTTTTGTAAGAAAAGGAAACCCTTAACATATGAAGTCTTGGAGATGTGTTTATGAATGTGCGGGATGTTGATGTTGCAGGTAAGCAAGACGTCGTATTAGAAGGCCATCAATAAAGGTAACTGTGATTTGATGTTCTTTGTTTGATTTTTGAACAACATCTAGATGGATTGGTACAAGGATAATGAAAGAGGGTTGTAGATGTCACCTAAAACTAGAACTCATGTGGTTGGATGAAATATCCTTGAGGAAACATGACATGAAAGAGGTAGTTGTATGAGGAATAATCCAAATGTGAACTAGAGGATCACTTTCAGACAAAGAGAAGGATAACATGACCAATGTGGCTCGTCAAGGAAAGTGATGGATGGTCAATGCCCTATGAAAAGGTGAACGCTCCATAATGTTGAAGATGAAATTCATGACATTGAAACAAGGAGCCCCATAAGTAGTTGATAGTCCCATGATCTCCACCTACAGAAGAAAGTTGCTAGAAGCAAGTCCCTAGTTAAGAGGGATCTTCGATAAGTCCCTGAATAAAAGAGAGCTTGTTTACATTCCTTTTCTAGGAATGGATACATTCCTTTATAGGAATGAGTATATCCTCCCTAATTGAGAGGGAGAGTGTTATGAAACCAGCTCAAGAAAGGATAGAAAAGATATATCAACGCCTCAGAATTCAGCCTCTTCGAGGGGGCAACCTCCTTTACATTACATAAATGAACAATTGAATGATTCAAATGACAAAACCTCCTTTCTATATATAGGAGTCTAAGGAGTCACAGTGTAATCCAGCCGACCTAACAATAATAATATAAAGCCACAAAAATAACAATAGAGGGATTCTATGGGCACATTAATAACAATATGGGGGGCAATGGGGGCACAACAATATAAATAAGGGGTATAACTACAATAGTAATGGGGTAATCACTAGTATTATAGGGACCCAACATGCCCCTCTCCTTCAAAAAAGTGTTGTCCTCAACGCTTGAGTAGTTCTGGATATTTCTGCATAAAATTCTCATCCTCCCATGTGGAATCTTCAGCGGATAAGTTCTTCCACTTGATAAGGTACTCTGAAATTGATCGATTTCGTAGCTGTCGAGTTCTTGTTTCTATAACTGCTTCCGGTTCCAATATAATTTTTCCTTCGTCGTCAAGTTCTGGCAATATTGTTTGAACTGGGAGCTTGTCGCCTATAACCTTCTTTAAGCATGAAACATGGAAAACTGGGTGCAATCGAGAAGCTGCAGGAAGCTCCAATTTGTATGCCATAGTACCAATCTTTTGCAACACCTTGTACGGACCATAATATTTTGGTGATAATTTATCATCCCTCTTATCTTGCTTGAGCGACATTTGCTTGTATGGTTGTAGCCGTAGGAATACCCAATCACCTACATCAAAACTTCTTTCACTGCGATGTTGATCTGCCTGTTGTTTCATTCTATTCTGTGCCAACACAAGGTTATCCTTTAAGAGTTGGAGGACTTGTTGTTGATGTTCGATGTGATGTTCCACTGCCTGAACCTTAGAATTTTCTCTTAAATATGATGTGATGGATGGTGGTTGATACCCATAAAGTGCCATAAATGGGGTCATTTTTGTTGCTGTATGAAAGGAAGTGTTATACCACCATTCAGCCAGAGGCAACCATTTGACCCATTGTGTCTGTTTATCAGATACAAAGCAACGAAGATATCCTTCCAAACATTTGTTTACTATCTCAGTTTGCCCATTAGATTGAGGATGATAAGATGAGCTATGAGCTAACTGAGTACCAAGACGAGAAAATAATTCTGTCCAAAAATTTCCAGTGAAAATGGGATCTCTGTCACTTACAATAATCTTTGGGTTTCCATGTAGCTTTTGAATTGTTTCCATAAATGCAGTAGAAACTGTACTGGCTCTAAATGGATGTGATAATGCACAAAAGTAATCATACTTGGTAAGTCTGTCAACTACCACCATGATGACACTCTTTCCCTCAGACTTGGGTAAACCTGTGATAAAATCCATTGATACCTCCTCCCAACGTTGGCTTGGAATGGATAAAGGTTATAATAGACCCGGTGTCTTAATTGTTTCAACTTTATTTTGTTGGCAAACCAAACATTCTGCCACAAACTTTTGAATATCTGATTTAAGGCCATCCCAAAAAAATTCCTTCTTAACCCTGTGGTAAGTTTTTAAAAATCCTGAGTGCCCTCCTAAGGGAGAAGTGTGCAATTCCAGAAGAATCTTTTGTTTTAGCTGGGAATTCTTACAGAGGTATAAGCGATCTTTGTACCATAACGAATCATTTTTCCAGCTAAATGTATCAGACGTACTGGAATCTTGTTGTATCTTTCGAATAAGAGCCCACACTTCTTCGTCATTCTTCCATTCCTCCCTTGCTTCATTTATCCAATCTGGTTGGATGATAGAAATAGCGCACAACAATGCTTCCACATCCTCATCCTTTCTTGAGAGTGCATCTGCCACCACATTTTGCTTCCCTTTTTTGTAGATGATTTCAAAGTCATAACCCAACATCTTTGTGACCCACTTTTGTTGCTCTTCAGAGGATAATATTTGTTCTAAAAAGTATTTAAGGCTATCATGATCCGTTTTTACCTTGAAGTGTCTTCCCATTAGGTAGGGTCGCCATTTCTTAAGTGCATGGAGTATTGCCAACATTTCCTTCTCATAAATAGCTTTTCTTAGAAACTTTCCCTTGATTGGACGACTTTCAAAAGCAATGGGTCTTTCATCTTGCATTAGAACAGCACCAATTCCATTTCCTGAAGCATCACATTCCACAATAAAGGTTTTTGTGAAGTCCGGTGTAGCTAAGACCGGTGCTTGGCACATTGCCTCTTTAATATGTTCAAAGGCCTTTGTTGCTTTCGGACTCCATGAAAATGCATCTTTCTTCAATAATGTCGTTAGAGGTGCTGCTATTCTCCCATAATTCTTAACAAACTTGCGATAATACCCAGTCAACCCAAGAAATCCGCGCAAATTCTTTATGGATGTGGGGATTTTCCATTCCTTAATGGCTTTAATTTTGCTAGGGTCTACCTTAACTCCTTCATGAGATACAATATGACCCAAATATTCCACCTCCTGGACTCCAAAAAAACATTTGGATCTTTTGGCATATAATTGTTTCTCCTCTAATAGTTGTAGCACCCTGTCAACATGTTCAACATGATCCTTCCAAGACCCTGCAATACCCCTTAATTCAACTTCCTTTCCTTCCACAGAAACGTCACAGAAAAAAAGTTATAGCGAAAATGCCACGATGACCTGTTTGGAGCAGCGAAACCCTAGAATCCAAAGCTCTGATACCAAATGTCATGAAACCAGCTCAAGAAAGGATAGAAAAGATAGATCAACGCCTTAGAATTCAGCCTCTTCGAGGGGGCAACCTCCTTTACATTACATAAATGAACAATTGAATTGCTCCATCTGTAATATCCATGTGGCGGGATCCTTGCCATCAAACTTCCTCATATCGATTTTTGGAACATGATGAGTCTTTGATCCAACTTTAGAGTCTATGGAATCATGATTAATATTTCTTTTGTTCTCATCATGAGTTTCCTTTAGTACTCTTTCACCCTTAGTGACCATTTCTTGTAGCAACTTATTCATATTTATCTTCAATTCTTCCATCTTATCATCCATGCCATCAATTTTACCGTCCATGCCATTCACCTTAGCTTCCATGCCATCCATCTTAGCTTCCATGCCCTTTATCTTAGATTCCACGCCATTTATCTTAGCATCTATTAGCTTTTGTGAGCGTGACATTTGTTGCACGTGTTCTTGTAATTTTGATATATCATGTAGCATTTCTTCCTCTTCTTCATGAGTCATGCTAGAGCTTTCAGGTTCCTTACTAGGTGTTTGCATTTTCTTTCCTCGGGGCATCAGTTACCGATAATAATGTTTTACTATGCCCTTTGAATTCCTTCAAACCAAGCTTATGCAAAAATTTAAAAAAAAAACTACACACCTTTTTTTTCTTTGTAGAAGCCTGATATTGAATCTGATGTATCTCTGTAATTTCAAATCATCCAGTTCTGAAATTTTGACCTGTAGTATCCTTCTATGTCCTCTTTCCAATGCCACTAGTCTGATCCAAATTGGATTCTCAAAGAAAGGGTTATGCACAATCTCCCGCAGTGACCTGATTATAGACTAGTTCAGTAGAGCGAACTTGTACTAAGTGCCACATGTCCTTGTTTCAACCTTTGACTCTAAAAAATATATAAAATAAAACTACAGTCTGTCCTCTTTCTGTACCTTCTTACGAAATTTCAATCCGATGCTCAGAAAGAAAGTTATGACGATTTTCCCCAGGTCACCTGTTTTGAGTGTAATTCAGGAGTCTGCAAAAAGACCAACTTCCTCAAATCATATCTCCGAAAATTTCGCGCGAAAATATCTGAAATTCAAACCCAAGGTTCAGCGCAATTTCTTCTCAAATAGGTTTTTTTTGCGACTTCTGAAACGTCACAGAAAAAAATTATAGCGAAAATGCCACGATGACCTGTTTGGAGCAGCGAAACCCTAGAATCCAAAGCTCTGATACCAAATGTTATGAAACCAGCTCAAGAAAGGATAGAAAAGATAGATCAACGCCTTAGAATTCAGCCTCTTCGAGGGGGCAACCTCCTTTACATTACATAAATGAACAATTGAATGATTCAAATGACAAAACCTCCTTTCTATATATAGGAGTCTAAGGAGTCACAGTGTAATCCAGCCGACCTAACAATAATAATATAAAGCCACAAAAATAACAATAGAGGGATTCTATGGGCACATTAATAACAATATGGGGGGAAATGGGGGCACAACAATATAAATAAGGGGTATAACTACAATAGTAATGGGGTAATCACTAGTATTATAGGGACCCAACAGAGAGATAGACACATCATTCTTGTTTTTGCTTCGGGAAGAAATAATGGAGGATTGGGTAAACATCTAGCATCTGATTCCCTTTGAGGATGAGGTAGGGCATCCAAGATAAGAGTAGTCCTAGAGGACCGATATTATTTGAGGATTGGGAATCCAAGATAAGAATAGTATTGAAAGGACATACTCTGCCAACACCTGGGTGGGGTATGTAACTTGACAGACAATGTTGATGGTGTCTATAAGTCATTGGTCTCGCCAGCATTGTGCTCTTATCTTGTGGAGAGATAGAGTTTTTATTCAAGGCCTTGCTATGTGACAATGTTGGATTATTGTTGGCCGGATAAATCGATCTTGCAGACAAAACCGATCTCTCTAGTATCAGAAGATAGTCTAGCAACAAACAGACAAACAAACCTATCTTTATCTAGACATATGTGATTTATAAGTGAATACTACAAAGGTGTTAAGATCCTACCTTAGATCCAGTGCTTATTCGTAGTAGTCATCCTCCAGTCGTTTGAAAGAGTTATATTTGAAGACCTGCAATCACAAACAAGCAAATATTAAATAGCACCTGCATAGCAAATATTATAAATCATGCCTATTATGGTGATCAAGGAATCCATAAAATAAACCATAAATTAACAGCTTATTGAGAAAAACAAATATATTTGTATTAACTTTGAAGTAGAAGAACCTTACAACCTTTTCAGCCTTGATGTTGAACAAGCTCTTCCTGGGATCCGAAACAGGAATTTCCTTTACTTTGACAAGTCTTGCACTCTTCCAAATGAGATCTTAGAGGCATGTAATCTCTCCTCATAAAAACTCAACTAAAGAAGACTAAGTTCCAACAACATTTTCCCTCAAAAAATAGTAAGCTTCTAACTCCATGTTAACCAGCTCAATGCTTCTTTTTATAGTGCAGAGCAGGAAGTTACAGTTCCACATATGAAGGGGTAGAATCCTCCTTCAAAGGGATAAGCTCCTCACATCAAGGGGTTAGCTTCTTAAGGTATGGGATACATGAACCTTAAAAGAGCGAACTTGCCACCTCAAGATTCCTTCCAGAAGCTTCTAGAAATAACTGAAAGTGAGTTTTTCAGAATATACTTGTGCCCTTTTAACTTTTACAGGGGTCCACACCTTTAACACAGAGACAATGTGGTCAGGTGCGCTGGAGACATGACCATTAGGTGCGGGACCACAGGTAAGACAAAGGTAAAGTGTGAAACCAAAGTTTTAAAAAAAATTGAGAGCTTTTCTCTTATTTTCAAGGCTTGATATGAGGAACTAATGTTTTAGACTTGCAGAAGAGGAAAGTATCAGTGGTAATGAACTCACACAGATAGCAGAATGTCAAGGTGACAATTTTAATTGCAATAGATTGCCCCCTAAAGTGAAAAGTCTGTAATAGATGGAGATAGAGTCTGTCATGTATGAAGAGTGAAGTACTTTATCATTTCAAGGATCATCTTGTGGACACCCTAGTCAGAACATGTAAAAACATTCAATGCAAAATATATATATGTAGACATATCATCACTGAGGTAGGCATTTCCATACTCAAATCAAAACTGATTAGAAAACTGACTAAACTGTTATGATATAGGAATGATTTTGTATTACATCAAGAGTATAGACATGTGTAGATACAGTATGGATGCAACCATCTGTTTATGAATAGTCCACTATATAATGAATAACAAAATTCCTTGCAGCCTGGATGGTAGACACTAGATCCAGGGTCTTGATTTCCGCTTCCCGAACTAGTACGATTCTATCCATGTGAATGAATGTGTCAAAGTCGAACATTGAAGAGACCACTTGATTACCAGTCAATGATATGGACTGTTAACAAGTGTGAGAGAAACCACCAGTAATTTCAATGACTCTCAAAGTACTCAGTACAATCCATGAAATGTGAATAAATGAGCTGAAGTCAAACACGTCATAGAATCATTCGATCGAAGGTCATGATGCAATCTATCGTCGAAGGCGAGAAACCTGCCATTAGAGCATGCAGATTTCAAGGTATTGATAATTTCTAGATCAACTTCCTAGATAATGAGCTGAAGTCGATAGAAAGCGATCCGTCGTAGGCAAGCCCACAACACGAAATCATAGATCAAGTTTTGAAGAAATATATTGGCAAGGACTGACTCGGGGATGGTCAAAATGGATGAAAGATATCTTGCAGATGAATGGTTTGTTTGAACTGTTCTCTTGAACACATAACAACACTGCAAATGGCTTGGTGACAATTGACCCAAAGCTAATACCCAGAAACCGGCTGAAGAGTTTCAATGTGGTTTGATTAACTGTTAGGCAAAGGATTTCCCAACCCAGATGAACAAAGAGTGTTGTGCTCAAGAGTGGTTAACAGCTTTTCTAAAAGACAAAGTGTAACAAATAGGTTCTCTCTTTTCCCCCACCATTTTTGGCAAGTACTTCTTTATTTTTGACAAGCTTGAGGAGGATAACATTTGCTTGTTTATAAGCTCATCCTTCGTATGAGTCCAACTTAGTTTAAAATTCAAACCCTAAGAAGGAGTGGTTCGTTCCTATTTAAAATTGAACAGGTCCTTTACTGTTAAATTTTAACGAGTCCAATATAGGAAAAACTCGGTTTTTTTCAATTCTAGGGAGTCAGAAGAAAACTTAAGAAAACTCCATGGGGGTACTTTTTCGTAAAATAATCCCTCAAGTACGAAAAAATGATAAAATAATACAGGAGGGATGACATTTCCAATACTTTAACGAGCTGGGAAGGACAAACGCTCGACAATCTTTTTATGTTTAACGGGTCTAAAAAGAGTTCAAAGAGGACTCTATTAACCGTAATTAGTCAACATATACCTTTTTTCGTAAATAGTCCATTTCAGTCCGTAATAGGGGTAAACTTATACTGAAGGGACGATTATTCATTTATTTTAACGAGTTCGAACAATCAAGTGCTCTGCAATCTTTTCAATTTTCGAGAGTCTAAAAAGGGCTTAAAGAGGACTCCAATGTTTCACTTTTTCGTAAATTTGTGTCCCTCGAGCCCAAAAAAGTATAAAATAATACTCGAGAGAACCGCTTGACCATTACGATCAAGGAGTACTTTTCATAATTAGTGGCCTCGATTCGAAAAAGTAGAAAAGTGATCGAAGACACGTCATTTTGTAACCAGTATCGAACCTGAAACGACAAAAGTCTGGCGATCTTTTCATGTTTATACGATCAAAAAAGAGCTGAAAGTGGACCACCTTTTTAATTCCGTTTAACGAGTTAAAAATGGAAAAACTCGACAATCTTTTCATATTTTATGAGTCATAAAATAGCTTCAAGAAGACTCATCCTGGAGGAACGAGTGGTATAAAGGGTAGCAACTGGTTCCGGCAATGGTCGAACTACTCAAAACATGTAATGGTTAAGAGGCTGGCTAATAAAACCACTCATTGTTGCGGTCCCTTAGGAAAGGAAAAAAAATCAAGTGAAAGCCTATGATCAGCCAAAGAGATGGTGGCGATGGAATGAAACAACCAAGGCTCATCTAGCAGAATTTAGCGGATAAAAACGGAAATCACGAGATATAAAACGGGTATGGGTTCATTTTTACGTAAGCTTGAACCATGAACAAATCTGCTTAGATTCGATTTCATGTTTACACAAGCTTGAAATGAAAAACTATGCTTGTTATAAGTTCGCATGCCCCCAGCATAACGACTCAAATTGAGTTACATGCCCCCAAAGCTTCATTGCATTCAACGAGGTGGGTGGAATGAAAGTTCACTTTCGAGATCTTGGAAAGACTTGACTTGGATTTTACGAGATCTTAATCAAATACTCGATTTGGAAAGGGAGTTGTTTCATTTTTTAATGAGCTTGAAACATGACAAGGAACTATGCTCCATGATCCTTGTTTCATTTTTTAACGAGGTTGAGACAAGATCAAACTATCCTCGAGACACCCGGTTTCATTTTTTAACGAGGTTGACATAGGAACAAACTATCCTCGAGACACCCAGTTTCATTTTTTAATGAGGTTGACATAGGAACAAACTATCCTCGAGACACCCGGTTTCATTTTTTAACGAGGTTGACACAGGAACAAACTATCCTCGAGGTTGATCAGGAATCAAAAAATGACTCTATAGCCTAATATGCAATTTCAAAGGGACTCAAAGGCATCGCACCATCAAATGAATCCACCTCAGAATCGAAAGGGACTATCCAAGAATCATCAAAAGTAACAGTATTCAATGAAATCATATGAATATTTGCAATAGAAGGCGATATGTTAGGAGGAGGGAAGGAAAAAGTTCCCAGTAAACCAGAATCTTTAATCAAACCTATGCCAACATCCTTGTAAGGGATAGTCATTTTACAAATGTGTTGAACACTATCTGTAGGGGCTAGGTCGGATGAGAAATAATTCAGTTGGTCTATCGTAACGATCTTTCCATTATGAGGAAACTTGATAAGCTGAAAGACCGATGAAACAATAACAGTCATAGCATAAGACCAACTGCGACCCAGGAGAAGGTTGTAATCTAGAGGGGAATCAACCACTTCCACATCTAGATTTACAGTTTTGCCTTCGACCCTAATAGGTAAATCCTGCAAAATACCAAAAGGATGGAACCCTCGGCCATCAAGAGCCTTTAGAATTGTCAGAGACTGATTGAGTGTGGGAGAACCAAGTGATCTCCAACACTGGATCGACATAATACACGTAGAAGCCCCTTCATCAATCACAATCCGAAAGCAAGGTCTATTTTTTACTAAAACTGGAATCTGGAAAGCCATTTGATGAGGTAGGTGGGTGTTAGGCCCCTATACTACTAGTGTAACCCCTTATTGTTATTAGTACAACCCACTTATTATATTGATGTACCCATGTAGTGCCCATATTGTTACTAATGTGCCCCATAGAAGCCCACTATTGTTATTAGTGTGCCCTTACATTATTATTGTTATGTCGGCTCTGATTATGTTATGACCCCTTAGACTCCTATATATAGAAAGGAGGTCTTTTCATTTGTATCATCCAAGAATTTTTCATTTATGTGATGTAAAGGAGGTTGCCCCCTCGAAGAGGCTGAATTCTAAGGCGTTGATCTATCTTTTCTATCTTTTCTTGAGCTGGTTTCATACAGTGGGGTGTACTATACTTTAAATCGAAGATTATTAGGTTCGAATCCTAAATATCGACAGCTCCTATAGCAGACAATAGTAATTTACACTATGTTGGGCACGATTGCAACAGTTCCAAAGCCGACATTGCTGAAGGGGAAATAGCTAAGTCTTCAACAATGTTATAATTCTGAGTAGCTCTCGCATGCGGATTGAAAGCTGATTTACGAAGTATACCTTTAGCAGGAAGTTTGACTACTAAGTAAGGGTTGGGTTTCTTTATCTGTAGCGGATCAGAACCAGAAGGAGGTGTAGTTGATGTGTTTGAATTAGAAGATTCTGCTTCTTTACCACCAACAGGATTTTGACTACCATAATCTTGCGATCGCGTTGCAATCCTAACATGAGACATCATCATAATGAGTTCTTCTGAGGCATTCGAGGAAGAACCAATCATCTTACTATATTGAGTAGGAAAAGGATCCTCAAGACAGCAGGGGTTTGAGAACCTTTCATGAATTTCGAAACCTCTGCTCGATGTGGGCAGTCTTTGGTAAAATGATCCTCATCGCAAATGAAATAAGGATAGCGAGGTTTACGTTTTTCATCATTAGATTCATTTTTATCTGTTTTATCTTTTGAATTTTCTCTGTTTTTCTTCTTCCCCTTCTTTTTACTACTAAATTTTGATTTGGTCGTAGATGATTCTACGACATGGATGTCGGCAGAAAATTCAGCGAAAGAATCTCCTTTCGGGGGATCAGGTAAAGTTATTATAGGAGAAGAATTCTTTGAAGATTTCTTCTTCCTTTTAGTACTAACTGAACCAATCATACCATCAGCGACATGAGACCCTAAAGGAGCTGCAAGTATTTCACCGTGTTTTGGAAGATCAGGGATTTTTTCATGTAAAGTACCTGACTGCGCATAGACAAGGTCAAGGTACTGAACCTGACACTGAACCTGTTCTTTTGGAACCATCTTCAGGATTTGTTAATTCAACTTCTAGTGATCCTGATTCACCTAGGGTAGGAAATATCATTACTCAAAATGTTCCTTCTGGCCTCATTTCTATTGAAGAACTTGTCAGTCCAGATGAAGACGTAATTCTTCCCGAAAACCAACAAACTTTGAATCTTAGGGAGCGTGAACCAATATTCTACAGTCCTTTTAGGAGTGACGCTTGGTATTTGTCATTGACAAATTTTCTAGAAACCCGGGTCTTAGTTTTTCACCACCTCAAATTCCTTTTCATCCTACATGAAGAGGTTATTATCCTTCATCGATCATGTCAAGATAATCATCTATGTTTTCCCAATCACCGGAAACATTTTTATACGGCGGTCCTTCTATTCCTTTGGGATACCAGTCACTCACTGGTACTTTTTCAGGAGCAACTCCTCGACTGACTAAACATGAGTTATCATCTAGTAGTAATGGGACTCAAATGTTGAACGCAGAAAAAATCCTTATGTTGTCTGTGAAACCAGAGATTCTGGGTTCGATCCCCAGCAGAGTCGCCAATTCGTTGGTCGGATAAATCGATCTTGTAGACAAGACCGATCTCCCTAGTATGAGAAGATAGTCTAGCAACAAATAAACAAACAAACCTATCTTTCTCTAGACATATGTGATTTATAAGTAAATACTACAAAGGTGTTAAGATCCTACCTTAGATCCAGTGCTTGTTCGTAGTAGTCAACCTCCAGTCATTCGAAAGAGTTATCTTTAAAGACCTGCAATCATAAACAAGCAAACATTAATAGCACCTACATAGAAAATATTATAAATCATGCCTATTATGGTGATCAAGGAATCCATAAAATAAACCATAAATTAACAGCTTATTAAGAAAAACAAATATATTTGTATTAACTTTGAAGTAGAAGAACCTTACAACCTTTTCAGCCTTGATGTTGAACAAGCTCTTCCTGGGGTCCGAAACAAGAATTTCTTTTAATTTGACAAGTCTTGCACTCTTCCAAATGAGATCTTAGAGGTATGTAATCTCTCCTCATAAAAACTCAACTAAAGAAGACTAAGTTCCAACAGCATTTTCCCTCAAAAAATAGTAAGCTTCTAACTCCCTGTTAACCAGCTCAATGCTTCCTTTTATAGTGCAGAGGAGGAGATTACAGTTCCACCTATGAAGGGATAGAATCGTTCTTCAAAGGGATAAGCTCCTCACATCAAGGGGTTAGCTCCTTAAGGTATGGGATACATTAACCTTAAAAGAGTGAACTTGCCACCTCAATATTCCTTCCAGAAGCTTCTAGAAATAACTGAAAGTGAGTTTTTTAGAATATACTTGCACATTTTTAACTTTTACAGGGGTCCGCACCTTTAACACAGAGACAGTGCGGTCAGGTGCGCTGGAGACATGACCATTAGGTGTGGGACCACAGGTAAGACAAAGATAAAGTGCGAAACCAGAGTTTTGAAAAATTTTGGGAACTTTTCTCTTATTTTCAAGGCTTGATATGAGGAATTGATGTTTTAGACTTGCAGAGGAGGAAAGTATGAGTGGTAATGAACTCACACAGATAGGAGAATGTCAAGGTGACAATTTTCAATGCAACAATTATATGATGTTAAACAAATGGGTTACCAATCTGACTTTTCTTATGAGAATTCTTCAGATTGAGAATGTCCAAGTACCTTATATTAATTATGAATACCTCCCTAGTTAATAGGGGGTGTTGAAATATGTAACTAGGTTCGATCTTCATAATGACATATGTAATCATGATTTTATGTATTTAATGAAAAGAGAAAAATAAATTTATTATTGTTATTCTTGAGGCATGGGTTTCATTCTCAAGGAAATCTTATATTTAGGTCAAGCTCCCATTGAGAGCTTCCAGGGCTTGTTATTGAGTCTACAAGTCAATGAAATTCATTGTCATGTATGAAAGACCCATTTGGGCATCTCACATATTGTAAAAAGAATTTATTTGAGTTAAAGTTGAGTTAAAAGACCCTCCAAGAACTAGTTGTGGTGCAAAGATCAAGTCGGCCTACATGAAAGGACAAGTCAGCCTAAAGATAGCAATTCATACCCCTCAAAAGCCTATAAATAAGAAGGAACACGACCTTATTTGGGCATACTCTCAAGCAAGTTTGATATCCTCAAGACAGAAGCTGGAAAAGGACGAAGAAGCAGAAGAAAAGAAAGATCAAAGTTTTGGGCTTCCCTCCCTCGCTCTCGTGTTAGGGTTTCTACATTTGATGGGCAAGTCAAAGTTTTGAAGCACCGTTGGGCAAGTTGAAGTGTTGGAAAACTGTTGGGTCAAAGTTCCAAAAGAATTTGTTGGGTAGGTCAAAGTTGCATAAGAATTTGTTGAGTAGATTGAAGTTGCAAAAGAATTTGTTGGGCAGGACGAAGTTGCAAAAGAATTTGTTGGGCAGGTCGAACTTGCAGAATAATTTGTTGGGCAGGTCAAAGTAGCAGAAGAATTTCTTGGCCAAGTCAAAGTTGTAGAAGAATTTGATGGGCAGGTTAAAGTTGCAGAAGAATTTGTTGGGCAAGTTGATGTTGCAGAAGAATCTGTTGGGAAGACAAAATTGAAGAAGTTGTTGGAAAGCATTGACTTGGTCATAGAGGGCCTTGGTCATGGGTCATAATTCTTGGAATTCGTCAATTGAAGGTATATAAGAAGAGAATAATTCTTGTGGGTTTTCCTCTCGTTTGGAGAGTTTTTGGCCCTCGTTGATCACTTATATCTTGTATCCTTTGTCTTATTGTTATTTATGGTTTGGTAGTTGTTTGATGAAGATAATACTACTAATAATCAAGAGAAAGAAGACAATACTTCAAATTCCCAATTGCAAGAGTGATTCAGTAGTGGAGATCGAGTTAGTGGGTGAGTAGCAGGTAGCAGAAGAGGTCAATAGTGATCCGAAGGAAGTTTTTTCATTCTAGAGAGTCAGAAAGAGGAGGATGAAATTATTTCTCTAGGAGGTTGCGTAGTGTCTCGAGAAGGCAGTTCAATTTCACTGCAGTTCAATTGCAGCTCAAGGTCGTTTTTAGTTCCAAAGTTTGGGAAGATTTTCCAGAGTGTCGGAGAAGAATTTTCCTAGTTAGCAATAGACAGTATGGCTTGAGTAGTAGTTATTACAGGAAGTGTGTTTGGAAAACTGCGCAGGGGTGATACAAGGCATGCACAGAGGTGTTTGGATGGCTCACTTGGAGTTGGAAGTCAATGTTGCGATTGCTTGGAGGGTAAAATTCCCCTCAGTAATTTTGCCAAAATTTCTCTTGGATAGAATCCCTAGTTTTGTGACATTTTATTGCACTCAGAATTTCTCCTGCAAATAATAAAATACAAACCCTCAGTTGTTGCATCAGTTTTCCCACATTGGGTTTTTATGGGGACTTTTTTCTGAAAACAACGATGTCATTTTTATTGTGTGTGTGTGTATGTGCTAATATTTTTCAGTTCTTTTTTTTCCTCCGTAGTATTTATTTGGTGAAGAAATTGCAGTATGAATATTTCGTTATTTTCTCGTAAACAAAATAAATTTCATAACTAATTTTTCAGTTAGAAGAAATATTTCCAGTTGTTGCAATTCAAGGAATTTTCACATGGTATTAGAGCGTATTTGATGCATTAGGAAGCTTAGAGGCGGAAGAGTGAAAATTTCGTTGTTTAGGAGTGGCAAGCCAAAAAAATTTGGGGTTGTGTAGTGCCTAGCCAAGCAGTGTGAATTGTTGGGAAAGGGTTCAATTTTTTAGTTGTAGGTGGCAGAAAAATATGACTTGTCCAGAATAATGATTCCAACAGACAAAGGGACCAACAGCAGCTCAAATATTTTCAAAGCATATTTCTTGTCTAGGCACAGAGGATTTTGTAGTAGTTTACAGTAGCAGAATCAGCTCCAGAAGGAAGAGAAATTGCACACGCAAAGGGATATTTCTCTCAGAGGGAATCTGGTTTTAGAAATCCAAATTTCTAGTAGTAGTTGAAAGTAGCAGCAAGTATATTTTCTCACTCCAAAAGGGAGTGTGAATAACAGAGCTACTAGCCAAGTAAGAGAAAGAGAGATGTTTCCATCCTCGGGTCGACTTTTTTTAGAGATGGGACTCATAGTCAGGCTTAAAGATCAAGACAGGTTGGAGGGTGCTTCCAACTGTATCATCTGGAAGGCTAGGGTGTTATTCCTATTGGATGAGTTGGACCTAAAAATATATTCATAAAATAATGTGGCATAATCTACTAATGCAGATAAGCAAAAATAATTCAAGAAGGAGAATTAGAGACATTTTGATATCTAAAATGGGCCTCCTAAAGAATATTATAAAATAACACTGAAAATAATAAAATAATATTAGCTTACATCATCAAATTTTATAGGGAAAAAAAGAAAAAACTACCTTTTCAACTCGTATTTTCAACTTATTGTTGACACCTAATCTTAAGGATTGGGTGAACAGTTGTAAATAATGTAAATGTAAATAAATAATAGAGAAAACATAGAGTCAAGAGATGAATCGAATAGTCACTCCCTCTTGTATATAAAAATGAATAACTTGAATGAATAATTAGAGAGTTTTTGTTTTGAGGAGTTAGATCCTGGTCTGTCATGGTATCAAAGCAGGCGCCATTTTTTGGCCTTTCTTTTAATTTTTTAACTCCTTAACTCTCTGTTTTGCATCTCTTGCAGGTTGACATTTTTGTCAGATCTCTGTGAATTCCCATCGCTTGAATACTTTGATGTTGTATTAAATAGTACTGTAATGGCTTGATGTTTTTTCTATTGCTAACCTTTTGTTTGAAGAACAACATGTAACTATTTATATTTTTACCATACTTACCGTATTTACCACATTCACCATACTGCACCATTTTTTGATATATTCACTGCTGCATCTTTTTTCCTATTGCTTGACGCACTTACCGAACCCCACTCGGACATAGTTCCCAAGGTTTTACGGGCTCAATCTCAACTGTAGATCTCTTGACCTCAGATCTAACGGCCCACATCAATATCGCACGGCCCTCATGCTCGACCGTTACTCATGCGATATAAGTGGTTTCTTCTCTCTCCTCTGAACCACGTGTCCGTCACTCTTTGGAATCGCATGCTCCCCACTCAAAACCTCTTACCGCCTTGAGCTCGCATGATATACCGTTCACTGCCCTAAAACCGCTCTTCGGTAACAATTAACATTTGGACTTCTTCGCCCCTGATTTTCGACCCGATGACCATCGATCTTCGACCCCGGTAACTGTTAACGATTGGACTTTGTCCAACGGTCCTCCTCCACATTTGTTATTTCTCCACTCATCCGCTGCTCATCCTCTACTCACCCGCCGCTCATCATCCATTGTTCATTTCTGCCATAGACAGTTACAGTGAGACTCTAACTCCTATATTCGAGCGAACGTTGAACGTTGAAGTATTACGTTGTTCGATATGCATTCAGTCACATCTATTGTGGGAATAACTCTCACTGGAAAAGAAAATTATCTAGAATGGTTGAGGAAACTCCAACACACTCTTATTTTTAATGAGTTGTGGAAAGGAGTGTGTGTTGGAGAAGGAGATAAGGACCCTGTTGAACCTACCTCTAACAAAGAGCTTGCCATCTAGGAGAATAAAAATACAAAGCATATGCATTGATCACTGCATCTGTAAGTGAAGAGGTGAGTCAACACATCAAACCATTATCAACTGCATTTGAAGCGTTACAAAAGCTAAAAGAACTCTATGACTCACACTCTGCACTTGAAATTGTTCAACTCATGATTAAACTCTTCACCCTTGAATTACAAAATAATGATCCTCTTGCTCTGGCATCCGAAGTAAAATCAATAATGCATGATATTAAAGCCACTAAGGTTGAAATGGATATTCCTCTGATTTCTTTTCTCAAGGCACTGTATCCTACTTACTCTAATTATCTTGAGTCATTGCAAGCAAATGGAAATCTCAAAGATATTGCCTTTGACTCTCTTGTGAAAAAATTTGCTGAAAGAGAGAAAGATTTTGCAAAGAAAACAACCCCTGAATCTTCTGAAGAGGTTGTGTGCCTTGCTCATAAAGAAAAGAATCTTGCTCAAGAGTCTTCCAGAGGAAGAGGTGTTCGCAGAGGAAGAGGAAGATATTTCAGAGGCAAGGGGGCAGACACTCTCAAGGAGAAAAGTCAGATTTGCAATGAATACGCTGTAAAAGAAATGGATCACATGATGCCTCCACATGCAAGATACCTTGGGATAAAATTGAGCAGAAACGAAACCAACAGAAAGGTAAAACTAATGACACATACAAAGGTAAAGCACTTGAATCAGCTCATTATGTTCTGGCACAATGTAATATTAGAGTAAATGAAGACTTATTTAATGCTTCATTTGCTTCTTGGAAAAATGATTGGTTGTTTGACCCAGGAGCAACTTGCCACATCACTCATAGAAAATATTTTTTGAAGAATTCACTGACAATTTTGATGGAGTAGTATACTTTGTAGACAAATCAAAACTCAAGCCATCAGGGCTTGGCACAATCAGGCTTAAATTGCCTGGTCTTCCAGAATTTCTTTTGCATCATGTTCTATATCTCCCTCAGTTGAGGAGAAACTTGTTGTCCTTGGTCCATATTAGACAGCAAGGCCACTCCATTCATATTTTTGATGGCAAGCTTGAGGTAAGAAAAGCATCTAACCACTCACTTGTCATGACAGGGATTGAAGAAGAAAGGCTTCTCAAACTGCAAGGTATCTCTGCTCGTGCACAAAATTTCTCATACAATTCTCATTATGAAGAAGGTGCACTTCCATCAAGTTTATTATGGCATGCTAGATTTGGACATTTGAAGTATCACAGCCTCCACTTGTTGAAGAAAAATGGTGTTGTTGGTTTGCCTACAATTCCTAGGAAAATTAAGCAATGTGACGCTTTCATTCTACGAAAGCATAGCAAACAGTCTTTTCATGATTCACATTCAAGAACACATATAAAACTTGAACTCATTCATTCAGATTTATGTGGTCCAATGCATGTTCCTTCTGCAAATGGAAATAAATATATGATGACATTTATTGATTACTACACCAGAATGTGTTGGGTTTATTTATTGAAGAACAAATCTGATGCTTTTCAAACATTCAAGAACTTTCATAAATGGATTGAAAATGATGCACAAACTCACATTGGCTCTATTCACACTGATAATGGAAAAGGATACACTTCAAATGAATTTGAAAACTATCTTCGCCAACATGGTATCAAACATCAAACAATTATGCCTTTTAATCCCCAACAAAATGGAGTAGTTGAAAGAATGAAAAGGACAATATCAAATATGGTACGCTCCATGATCTTCTTCAAAAATGTAAAAGTAATTTTTTGGGTTGATGTTGTTCTATGTGTTGTATATGAAAAGAATAGATGTCCATCTAATGTTATTAGAAACAAGAATCCTTATGAAATGTGGTATGGGCACATTCTTTCGGTAAAGCATCTCAGGGTCTTTGGTTCCACCTGTTATTCCTTGATACCAAAGGTACATAGAAACAAACTTGGTGCAAGAAGTCGTAAGTGTATCTTCCTGGGGTATTCAAACACCTCCAAATCATACCGTCTCTATGATGAAGTCAACAAAAATTTTGTAGTGTCTAGATATGTAATCTTTCTTGAATCATCCAAAACTGATAATGTTGTTGAAAGGCAACTTGATTGCTTGGATAGATTCACAACTGCAAAATCATTTCAAGAATTTGATAATCAGATTCCACATCTTGAAGGGGGGATTCCTATACTAGATCAACCTGTGGAATCTTCTTCAGAAGCACTCTCTCCCCTACATGAATCTCCAACAACAGATGATACTTTGAGTGATGTGATTGACAGAATTGGGAGACTCAATCTTGATTCAGCCCCAACTTAGTCGACAGAGTAGCCTGGAACATCTGAGAAAGGTCCCCCAAAGTGGCTGACAAAGACACTTCAAAGTGTTCACCCTGATGAGGTTGGAAAAACAGGAACTAGAAATTCAAATCAGAAAAATGGAGGTAATGTAGATCACTCTGATTCACCTATTGATATGGATGTCTCTTATGATTGTGAATTAAATTTGTCTACAGATTTTGTACCAACTTCCTTCAAAGACGCTACTTCTCATGATGAATGGAAAGAAGCAATGCAAAAGGCCTATGATGCCCTGATAAAGAATGGCACTTGGAAGTTGGTTGATCCTCCATTGGGAACCAAACCAATTGGCTGCAAGTGGGTCTACAAGAACAAGTATAAAGTTGATGTCTCACTTGACAAGCACAAAGCCAGACTTGTGGCAAAATGTTATGCACAAAAGGAAGGGGTCGATTATGAGGAGACTTTTTCCCCCACATCAAAATGGGCTACCATCTTAACACTCTTTGCCCTAGCAACGCAGAATGGTTGGAAAGTCCAACAAATGGATGTAAAAACCGCTTTCTTGAATGGAGATATAAAAGAAAATGTTTTTATGTCCCAGCCTAAAGGTTTTGTTGTGAAAGGACATGAAGATAAAGTATGCAAACTTGTGAAATCCTTGTATGGCCTCAAACAAGCACCACGAACCTGGTATGAAAAATTAACAGAGCATCTTCTGAAACTCAATTTCAAACATTATGATCTTGATGATGCAACTCTAATTGTAAAGTGTTGGAAATAATACTGAGAGGGGGGGTGAATCAGTATTATCAAGTTCTTTTAATAAATCTTCCTTATTTATTCTTTGAATTATTTTTGCATGTCAGTACCATAAAATAATGAGCATGAACAAAGAAAACAAATAGTCACACCAAAGAACACAAGATGTAAGGTGGAAACCCAATGTGGGTGAAAACCACCTGCTGCAATATGTCTCTATCTTCTTTCAAATTAGAAACTCCTTTTACAATGGTTTTGTACTGGTGCAGTCCTTTACCAGTACGCAGGCTGCAACCTGCAGAGAGCTACAACTCTCTTTCGTTTTCCAGTCTCTCTTGGAAGGGAGCTACAACCCCCTACTTCTTTTCTTTCAAGGACCACTTTTCATAAATTTTCAAACTGGATCCAAGAACATCAAAAACCCATCAACTACACTTGCATCATCAATCTCTGATTTCACCAAAGCCAACCCGCATACAGATCTACAAATATTTCCTTATAACTTTGCAGTTGTTACATTAGACATACCCAGATCATAACATGTGTAAAATAAAACATGCATCAATAATTCAGACCCAGATTATTAGATTTATAGATCAAGCGTATGCCACATATCACAGATCAAGATCATATAGAGATACCACTATTCCAGCCTTAAGATTTTGACCCATCAATAGAACTTATCCTTCTCCTTACGCTCAGGTTCCTTCTTCATTCAGATCCAGATCTGCACCAAAACCCAATCACAATATCCCAGATCTAGCACTTTATCAGATATTCGATAATTCAAAAGATGCTTTGCCAAATGATCTCCTTCCTCTTTTATAGTCTTAGGCCTTTCACAATACCACGGGCCAAAACCATAGGATCAAAAAACTGTTGGACTAATACCATGAACCAACCATGAAAGTACGTGAGATCAACACTTTTGGATGCAATACCACGGGCCAAAATCATAAGATCAAAAACTGTCGGACTAATACCATGAACCAACCATGAAATTGCGTGAGATCAACACTTTTGATGAGGTACCATGGTCCAAAACCATAGGTTCAAATACCAAGGACTAACTACCATGGACCAAAGGTAAGTTCTCCAACATATACGCGCTTTTCCTTGCATGAAAGTGAGTACCATGGTCCAAAACCATAGGTTCAAATACAAAGGACTAACTACCATGGACCAAAGGTAAGTTCTCCAACATATACGCGCTTTTCCTCATAGGTTCAAATACCAAGGACTAACTACCATGGACCAAAGGTAAGTTCTCCAACATATACGCACTTTTCCTCATAGGTTCAAATACCAAGGACTAACTACCATGGACCAAAGGTAAGTTCTCCAACATATACGCGCTTTTCCTTGCATGAAAGTGCGTGAACTTTTTCTCTACATGAAATAAACTTTTCTCTGCATAAAAGTAAGTGAACTTTTCTCTACATGAAATAAACTTTTCTCTGCATAAAAGTGTGTGAAATTTTCTCTACATGAAATAAACTTTTCTCTGCATAAAAGTGCATGAACTTTTCTCTACATGAAATAAACTTTTCTCTGCATATAAGTGCGTGAACTTTTCTCTACACTATAATTTATTATCTGAGATGAGTGGGTTGCCATCAAGTACAACATATGTATCATAATGCCAACAATCTCCCCCTTTGGACTTGATGGCAACAACAACCAATCACTCTCCCCCTTTGACATCAAGGGAAAAGGGTTATGCTCCCCCTAAGAACATGCTCCCCCTGACTATAAACTAGATCTGCAAAGAAGAACCATAATCCATGACCATGAAAGAGATAGAGACGTATTGCAGCAATATTCAGACCAGCATCCATGATCTCCTTCTGTACTTCCTCCATAATGCCAACAATGCATGATATGCTCCCCCTGAACCTGTGCCATTCGATCTTTGACCAATCTGCAACCCAGCACATGTACGCATATACTTCAGATGAACCTTGCGTACAACCAACAATCAGAAGAGATTCAACAACAAGATGATGCATCAACAACCCCCAGCTTTTGCCTGAGGTATTCAAAGGTCTCCCTAGGCAATGGTTTGGTGAGTATATCAGCAACCTGTTCCTTAGAAGGAACATACTCCAACTTGACCTTTTGTTCAAGCACTTGTTCCCGGAGAAAGTGATACTTGATTGGTATGTGCTTGGTTTTCGAATGCATGACTGGGTTCTTTGAAATGCTGATTGCACTTGTATTATCACATAAGATGGAGATGGGTGGTGTACAAGTGATTTGAAAATCCTGCAAGGTCTGCATCATCCAAAGGAGTTGAGTGCAGCAAGATGCAGCAGCAACATATTCTGCTTCAGTTGTAGACAAAGCAATCGAACTCTATTTCTTGCTGAACCAAGATACTAATCTGGAACCCATAAAGAATGCGCCACCACTTGTGCTTTTCCTGTCATCCACGCTTCCGGCCCAATCTGCATCTGTATAAGCATGAAGTGTGAGATCTGTATCTCTAGGATACCATAAGCCATAGTTTTGAGTCCCTTGAATATATTTTAAGATTCTCTTTACTGCCTAAAGATGAGTTTCCTTTGGATTTGCCTGAAATCTTCCAACTATTCCCACTGCATGCATGATGTCTGGTCGGGTACCTGTCAAATAAAGTAGACTTCCAATCATAGATCTGTAAGTTGGTTGATGCACTGCTGCTGATTCATCATTTGCACTGAGGTTACATCCTGTGACCATGGGTGTACATAGTAGTTTTGCTTCTTCCATACCATATTTCTTCAAAATCTGCTTGAGATACTTGGTTTGAGACAAGAAGATCCCTCCTTCATTTTGTTGGATTTTCAAACCAAGAAAATATGTCAGTTCTCCCAGCAAGGACATTTCGAATTTTTTCTGCATCACCAAGGCAAAGCTTTGACTCATAGCTTCTTCATTGCTGCCAAAGATAATGTCATCTACATACACAACAAGTATCAGCAATTTGTCATTTTCAACTTTTATATAAAGATTGTTGTCTGCTGATCCTTTTGAAAAACCTTGTTGATGAAGATATTTATCCAAACGATAGTACCAAGCCCTTGGAGCTTGTTTGAGGCCATAGAGAGCCTTTTTCAATCTGCATACAAGATTTGGATCATTTCCAAGAATGAAACCATCTGGCTGCTCAATGTATACTTCTTCTTCCAAGTCTCCATTCAGAAAGGCTGATTTCACGTCCATTTGAAATACTTTGAAGTTTTGAAAGCTTGAGAGAGCAAGGAACATTCGGATGGCCTCAAGTCTTGCAACAGGAGCAAAAGTTTCTTCAAAATCTATTCCTTCTTGCTGCGCATACCCTTTACAAACAAGTCTGGCCTTGTTTCTAATTACTTCTCCATTTTCATTCAATTTATTTTTGAAGACCCATTTTGTTCCTATAACATTCTTATCCTTTGGTCTAGGAACCAGCTCCCAAGTGTTGTTCTTTTCGATCTGCTCAAGTTCTTCATCCATTGCTTTGACCCAACATTCATCTTTGCATGCCTCTTTCACATTTTGTGGTTCAGTGGAAGAGAGTAATGCCAAATAGCTTGAAGCTTCTGCAATTGTTCTTCTTGTTTGTACACCTGCTTCTTTCTGTCCCAAAATCTGAGATTCTGGATGATTCTTCTGAACATATCTGGATGGAGTCTTCTCTTCTATCCTTATCTGCTCCTCTGGTTCTTCTTGAGGTTCTTCTTCTTCATCATTCTGTCTTTGAGGATGGCCTTCATCTTCTTCGATATCTTCATGATTTACTTGCCTAGGAATGTATCCCTTCTCATCAACCACTACATCAATGTTGTCAACAATTCTTCCAAGTCTTTTATTATAGCACTTGTATGCTTTGCTGTGTGGAGAATAACCAAGAAGGATGCCTTCATCTGCTCTAGGTTCAAGTTTGCCAAGTTGCTCATCAGTATTTTTAATATAGCATTTGCTCCCAAAGATTTTGAAGTGCTTTACCGAAGGAGTCTCACCATACCAGAGCTCATGAGGGGTTTGAGTGCTGTTCACTCGGACATTTGTTTTGTTGAGAATAATAACCACAGCATGTGCTGCTTCACCCCAGAAAGTTGCGGGAGTTCCAGATTCATCAAGCATAGCACGAGCCATTTGTTGGACAGTTATGTTCATTCTTTCCACCACTCCATTTTGCTGAGGAGTTCTAGCTGTAGAGAATTCTCTTCTTATCCCATGTTCTTCACAGAAATCGAAAAATTCATTTGAGGTAAACTCCCCACCTCTGTCGGATCTAAGACACTTAATTTTGTATCCTGATTCATTTTCAACCAAGGCTTTAAAGGATTTGAATTTTTCGAATGCTTCATCTTTGTGCTTCATAAGTCCTAACCAGACAAACCTGGAGAAATCGTCAATGAATAATATCAAGTATTCTTCTCCTCGAGGTGTTCTTTTCCTGAATGGACCACATGTATCTGTATGTACTAGCTCAAGAGGCATGCTAGCTGATCCTTCCTTTTCCGGAAAGGTAGTTCTGGTTTGCTTTCCAAACTGACATGATTTGCATATGGTGTTGTCTGGAATTTTGATATCTGGAAGACCACGAACTGCCTGATATTTGCATGCTTTCCTTATTTGTGAAAAGCTTAGATGCCCCAACCTCCGGTGCCATAACCAGTGCTCATCATCCTTGCTCAGATAGCATTGTTGTTGTCCTTCTTCAAATATGTATAGATTATTTGGAGTTCTTTTACCTTTGATCACTGTTTTACCTGTATCAAGATCACGAACAAGACATCCATTTGATCTAAATATCACCTCGGTTCTTTGATCACACATCTAGCTGACACTTAGAAGATTATGTTTTAATCCATCAACATACAAAACATTTCCAGCTTTGACCTTTTCTTTTAACTGAGCAGTGCCTTTTCCTTTTATAGTTGCAGGAGTATCATTTCCAAAAGAAACTTTCTTTCCTTTTTCTAAAGCAGAATATGATTCAAGTTTTTCTTTATCACCTATCATATGCTTCGAACATCCACTGTCAATGTACCATAGATTTTCCTGTCCCTCTGCATAAAATGCTATCCCACATCTTTCTGTTTGTGGTTCTTTTATTCTCCATGTTTTGGTGCTTGAGGCTTGTTCCTTTGTCTGCTGAAACCTGCTCCTGCATTCAGAATCTTCATGACCAAAGTTATTGCAAATAGAACATTCAACTTCATTTTCAAGAACCGAAAAGTTGTTATAGGTCCTTTTTGTAATCCCGATCATACTTCTTTGTTTTTGAGCTTCTCTAGTCATGATCGTTTTATATGCAACACATTGAGCTGCTTTGTGACCAAAGTTATGGCAAGAAAAGCATTGTCCATTGAAGAAATTTCTGCGGTTATCAAATCTTCCGGCCAAATGATTGTAATTTCTATTGTCATTCATTCTTGAAGCAAATTGAGAGGATTTTACCTGTGGCTGGTTGTAGCTTTTGTTCATCCTTAAGACAGATTGCCCCTGATTTGCCTGATAGTCTTTGTTTGTAATTGGTCCCTGCTTTCCTTGGTGATCTCCATTGTGCTTTTGCTCATTCCTTCTTGCTGCATCAAGATAACTCTTTGAGGTGGATGCTTGAGAAGTTTCTCCATTATAGCCCAGACCTGTCTTGTTTAGAGGAGAGCGTTGTACATTGATGATCTCATCCAGAGTTTCAGATCCTTTGACAAACTTAAGATTAATAGCCTTTGTTTTCTCAATCTCTTTTCTAAGACCAACAATTTCGCCTTCTAACTTTTCAAGATATTTTTCTTTTTCATCAATTTGAAGTTGTAGAGTATCAATGATCCTATTCTTTTCTTCTATACATGTCTTGAGTCTAGAAATTTCTTCACAAAATCTATCCACATCTATAGCATCCATGTAATCATTATCTTCAAATGCCATTAAGAGTTTATAGTCATTACCTCATTCATCTTCGTCACTATTTGATAGACCATCACTATCTTCATGAGTGTAGTAGTTTTTCTTATTTGCAATCTGTTTCTTGTTCCATCTAGCAGGTTCCTTTCCTTTATCCTTATGAGGACATTTTGCAGCATAATGACCTACTCTTCCACAAGCAAAGCATTTAAAAGGTAACTTACCTCTGAACCTTCCAGTTCCCCTTTGAAGATTTCTAACAAAATTTGATTCTTCTTCTTCTTCTTCTGGCACGTGACTTGCTTCATAAAAGTCTCCTTTGCCTGAAGCCTTGAAAGCAGCTTCTCTTCTGTCTCATGGACCTCCCTTTCTCATTTCATAAGCAGTTAGAATTCCGTGTAGCTGAGAAATAGTAAGAATTCGTAGATTTTCCTTTTCTTCTATTGCAGACACTTTAGATTCAAACTTGGGGGACAATGATCTTAGAACTTTTCAACCACAATAGCCTCTTTTATTTCTTCACCCAAGTTTTTCATGCAATTAACAATCTCATCTACCTGAAGGAAATAGTTAGCCACACTTTCATCATTATACATTCTGAGATTCTCATACTGAATCCTGAGGGTTTGAAATTTAGCACGCTTTACCTGTTCATATCCTTCGTAGCTCAAGACAATCTTGTCCCATATTTCTTTTGCGGATTTATATTGCATAACCTTCACGAATTTTGTTTGAGATAAGCATCCCAACAGAGTATTGACTGCTTTAGCATTTGTTTCATATTTCTTCTTTTCGGCCGTATCTGTAGGAGTAGCTGAAGGAAAAGTGTAGCATGTATCTATGATATCCCAAACTTCTATACCAAGAGATTGAAGATAGGCAGTAACTCTTACCTTCCAATAATTGAAGTTTGTCCCATCAAAAATTGGTGGCCTGATTGATGCTTCCCTCTCGTAGTTGCTCATGATGAATGATCTTCCTTCAAGCGATCAAGCTTCTATGAAGGACCTACTCTGATACCAATTGTTGGAAATAATACTGAGAGGGGGGGTGAATCAGTATTATCAAGTTCTTTTAATAAATCTTCCTTATTTATTCCTTGAATTATTTTTGCATGTCAGTACCATAAAATAATGAGCATGAACAAAGAAAACAGATAGTCACACCAAAGAACACAAGATGTAAAGTGGAAACCCAATGTGGGTGAAAACCACCTGCTACAATATGTCTCTATCTTCTTTCAAATTAGAAACTCCTTTTACAATGGTTTTGTACTGGTGCAGTCCTTTACCAGTACGCAGGTTGCAACCTGCAGAGAACTACAACTCTCTTTCGTTTTCCAGTCTCTCTTGGAAGGGAGCTACAACCCCCTACTTCTTTTCTTTCAAGGACCACTTTTCATAAATTTTCAAACTGGATCCAAGAACATCAAAAACCCATCAACTACACTTGCATCATCAATCTCTGATTTCACCAAAGCCAACCCGCATACAGATCTGCAAATATTTCCTTATAACTTTGTAGTTGTTACATCAGACATACCCAGATCATAACATGTGTAAAATAAAACATGCATCAATAATTCAGACCCAGATTATTAGATTTATAGATCAAGCGTATGCCACATATTACAGATCAAGATCATATAGAGATACCACTATTCCAGCCTTAAGATTTTGACCCATCAATAGAACTTATCCTTCTCCTTACGCTCAGGTTCCTTCTTCATTCAGATCCAGATCTGCACCAAAACCCAATCACAATATCCCAGATCTAGCACTTTATCAGATATTCGATAATTCAGAAGATGCTTTGCCAAATGATCTCCTTCCTCTTTTATAGTCTTAGGCCTTTCACAATACCACGGGCCAAAACCATAGGATCAAAAAACTGTTGGACTAATACCATGAACCAACCATGAAAGTACGTGAGATCAACACTTTTGGATGCAATACCACGAGCCAAAATCATAAGATCAAAAACTGTCGGACTAATACCATGAACCAACCACGAAATTGCGTGAGATCAACACTTTTGGCGAGGTACCATGGTCCAAAACCATAGGTTCAAATACCAAGGACTAACTACCATGGACCAAAGGTAAGTTCTCCAACATATACGCGCTTTTCCTTGCATGAAAGTGCGTACCATGGTCCAAAACCATAGGTTCAAATACCAAGGACTAACTACCATGGACCAAAGGTAAGTTCTCCAACATATACGCGCTTTTCCTCATAGGTTCAAATACCAAGGACTAACTACCATGTACCAAAGGTAAGTTCTCCAACATATATGCGCTTTTCCTCATAGGTTCAAATACCAAGGACTAACTACCATGGACCAAAGGTAAGTTCTCCAAAATATACGCGCTTTTCCTTGCATGAAAGTGCGTGAACTTTTTCTCTACATGAAATAAACTTTTCTCTGCATAAAAGTAAGTGAACTTTTCTCTACATGAAATAAACTTTTCTCTGCATAAAAGTGTGTGAACTTTTCTCTACATGAAATAAACTTTTCTCTTCATAAAAGTGCGTGAACTTTTCTCTACATGAAATAAACTTTTCTCTGCATATAAGTGCGTGAATTTTTCTCTACACTATAATTTATTATCTGAGATGAGTGGGTTGCCATCAAGTACAACATATGTATCATAATTCCAACATAAAGAAGGTTGGCAAAACAGTTGTATACCTTGTGGTATATATAAATGATCTTCTAATAACAGGGAATAATGAAAGCTACATTGCATCCATAAAGAAGGAATTGAAGAAAAGTTTTGAAATGACTAATTTGGGCTATGTTCATTACTATCTTGGTATTGAAGTAACTCAATATCCAAAGTCCATATCCCTTTCTCAAAAGAAGCACATTGGAGATCTATTGAACAAGTAGATCTAATGACTGAATGCAATCCTCTGACTACTCCAATGCAACAAAGTATAGACAATTTGTAGGAAGTCTCAACTACCTAACTACCACCAGACCAGACATTTCATTGGCTATTGGAATCCTCTCCAGGTTTATGCAAAAACCATGTGAGGGACATTGGTCTACTGCAAAAAGAGTTCTAAGGTACTTGAAGGGAACTCAATACTTTGGAATTAAGTATACACAGGTGAGTGACTTCAGCTTGATTGGATACTCTGATTCAAACTTCAATGGAGATAAAGAAACAGGGGTATCTACTTCTGGCTATGCTATGAGTCTTGGATCAGGAGCTGTCTCTTGGAGATCACGCAAACAGTCAGTTCCAGCATATTCCACAATAGAGGCATAATATGTGGCAGCAGCTGAAGCAACAAAAGAAATTGTGTGGCTCAGGAAAATTCTTGAATATTTGTAGGTAAAACAAGTACAATCAACTCCACTCATGATTGAAAATACATCTGCGATAAAGTTGGCCAAGAACCCAAAGTTCCATGATTAAAAAAAGCACATCAATACTAAATATCATTTGATTCGACATCATGTTGAGGCCAAAACAATCCATCTCCTCCATTGTTCCACTAATGAGAAAATTGCAGACATCTTCACCAAAGCACTTGGAAGAGAAAAGCTTGAAAGATTCATAATGATGCTCGGACTCACCAACACTTCTTCAGATTAAGGGGGGGAATGTTGACACCTAATCTTAAGGATTGGGTGAACAGTGGTAAATAATGTAAATGTAAATAAATAATAGAGAAAACAAAGAGTCGGGAGATGAATCGAATAATCACTCCCTCTTTTATATAACAATGAATAACCTAAATGAATAATATAGAGAGTTTCTGTTTTGAGGAGTTATATCCTGGTATGTCACTTATCTCCCTATGAATTTACTCAAATTTTGAGTAGGAGCACTCATTGGATGCGGAATTTCATTCCTCATCCAAGGAGTACCAATGTTGCATACTTTCAATGGACCGTGCTACACAAAAAATGATAAATACATGAAAAAAGTGATTGCAAACACATTTTTCATGTATTTCTCATTTTTTGTGTAGTGTGGTCCATCGAAAGTATGCAGCATGGGTACTCCTTGCATGAGGAATTAAATTCCACATTCAATGAGTGCTCCCGCTCGAAATTTGAGTAAAACCATAAGGAGATCAGTTGAAAATATAACTTGAAAAAATAGTTTTTTTATTTTTTTATTTTTTAATCTTTTTACTTTTTTACTCCAAAAATGGTGAATCATCCCCCATGGTTGATATCATCATCTTGAATCATGTTCATTCTTATAAAGTTTTTGGTTGTACATTTTTGTTTTGAAGCCCATTTTAGAACTCAAAATTTCTCTAATGATAGCTAAGGTGAAGCAATGATCTTGGATGGAGTCTGGCACCACATAGTCTCCCATATATCTGGTAAGAACACTGCTAAGGAAATGTGGGATGCTCTCGCAAGGTCATCTTAGAATCCTTTCGAGCAACGAAAGTTGTTCTTCAAGGAGAATATGAGAAACATCAAGATACAAAAGGGTACATAGATCCCTTTCTCACCAAAATTCGGGATATTTTGGATCTTCTTGCAGCCATAGGGGAAGTGCCTCAACCTACATAGCTTATGTGTTTGGCCTTAAATAGTGTCTTGGAGGAATGGAAATTCTTCATCCATGTTGAAATATGTAACTAGGTTTGGTCTTCATTATGACATATGTAATCATGACTTTATGAATTTAATGAAAAGAGAAAAATAAATGTATTATTGTTATTCTTGAGGCATGGGTTTCATGCTCAAGGGAAATTTATTTTTAGTTCAAGATCCCATTTAGAGCTTCTAGGGCTTGTCATTCAATCTACAAGTCAAAGAAATTCATTCTCATGAATGAAAGACCCATTTGGGCATGTCACATATTTTAAAAAGGCTTTATTTGAGTCAAAAGACCCTCTAAGACCTCCCCATGGTGCAAAGACCAAATTGGCCCACATGAAGGGACAGTTTGACCTAAATATAGCAATTTGTACCCTAAAAATCCTATAAATAAGAATGAACTTGACCTTATTTGTACAAAATCTCAAGCAAGTTCGATCTCCTCAAGATAGAAGCTAGAAAAGGATGAAGAAGCAGAAGAAAAGCAAGATTTAAGTTTTGGGCCTCCCTCTCTCTCTCGTGTTAGGGTTTCTACATTTGTTGGGCAAGTCAAACTTCTGAAGAGTTGTTGGGAAATTCAAAGTGCTCAAAAACTATTGGGTCAAAGTTCCAATAGAATTTTCTAGGTAGCTTGAAGTTGTAGAAGAATTTGTTGGGTAGGTCGAAGTTGCAAAAGAATTTGTTGGCTAAGTCGAAGTTGTAGAAGAATTTGCTGGGAAGTCAAAACTGTAGAAGTTGTTGGAAAGAATTGACTTGGTCTTAGAGAGTCTTTGTCAAGGGTCATAGGTCTTGGAATTCATCAACTAAAGGTCTATAATAAGAGAATAATTATTGTGGGTTTTCCTCTCAGTTGGAGAGGTTTTGGCCCTAGATGATCACCTATATCTTGTGTCCTTTGTATTATTTTTTTAATGGTTTGGTAGTTGTTTGATGAAGAGAATACTAATAATAATAAAGAAAAAGAATAAGCTTAATCAAGTTAATTAAAAAAACATCATAAGCAGTTATCAAGTTAAGAGAAATCATCTACTCTATTTTCCCCTAGATTTCTTAACATGGCATCAGAGCTAAGGTGACAAGACAAGGAAAGGCAACTTAAAGAAGGAAACTCAAGGTCCAAAGCACTAGAAGATCATCAAGAGCATCAATCATCAAGAAGGACCATTCATATCAAGGATCATCACATATCAAAAGGAAGAAGACCTCAAAACCCTATCTTATCAAAATAAGTGTTTCTCACTTGAATCATTGTTGGAAAACTTGCACATCATCATCAAAGAATATATCAAGGACCCTACCTAGAAGAACTACTCATTAAATCATTCTTGGGAAGTTTACAATATTTAAATGAAAGAAGACCTTAAGGACCCTTCATCCACTCAATCAAAGAAAGACCCTACATTTGAAGTATCTTGAGAAGGCCACCACACTCTACATTATACATCCAAGGAAAGCAAAAAGAAGCGTAGTCATCATCATCAAAGAATCAAGGTGATCTCCCTCTCGTCGAAGTATCACTTTTGATGGAAGACATCTTCTATCATCATCAAAATCAAGAAGGCGTCATGTTGAAGATATTAATATCAAAGAACATATTCACTTGACAAGTAAGTATCTTTATATATATGTCTGAATCTGTTAAAATGATTTCATTTTGCAAGGAAAGCAACAAATTGGTTGGGTCATCAAACTTTATTGCATGGAAGAAGAGGATAGATTTGATCCTCATAGAGAATGAAGTCATTGAACATGTTAAGGGTACAATCACTAAACCTCCAAAGGAAGAAGCTCAAGATCTTGCAAAGTATATGAAAGGGGAAATAAGGGCTCAAAGGATTCTCATAGAATCCATCAAGGATCCCCTCATACCTTATGTATCAAAGTTGGAGACATCAAAAGAAATATATGACAAGTTAATAAAATTGTTCTCCATAGGTACTGCAGGAGAAGTGATATCCTTGAGGAACAAGCTATACAAAATTAATATCTCAAAGGAAGATGGAATAGCCTCATACTTTATGAAGATATCATAAATAAGATACCAACTACAAGAGTTGGGAGAAATAATGTCGGACAGAGAAATGAAATGACCACCATAGTGCTCAATGCACTTCCATAGGAATGGGTAAACTTCACATATAGCATCTTTGGAAAGAAGGAAACCACCCCACTCAGTGAATTTTGTTCATTATGAAAAATTAAAGAAACTAGGCTGAAGGCAAAAAGCGATGTACGATAAAATAAGAAATTCCATGCATTTGTTTCCATGGCTAGGAAGAAAGGAAAGTTTGAAAATTTTGGTCCTCAAAAAAAGAACAAGAAGAATATGTTGGAGATCCAATGCTATGGTTGTCATGAATATGGGAACTACAAAATAGATTGTCCTAAACTCAATAAGGACAACAAGAGAAAGAAGAAGGGAAGAAGCCCATATCACCGAAAAAGTGGAAGAACCTGAAAAGAAGAAATCAAAGGAGGAAGTGAGAGATCTCTACTATGACTGAGATAACATCCTCCACGTAGTTATTTTTAGTTTTGTAAATAATAGCTATCATGGTAGGAAGCATTGTAAGTATTATAGGTGTATCATGTTAGGAGTTGATATCATGGTAGAAGCATACCGTTAAAGAAAGAGCTCATGACATCATTAGAGAAGCTTGAAGTAGAAGTCTACATGGATGTACCAATCATCCTATAAAGTAAATAGCTTTTGGTAACCTTATTAAAAATATATGTAGTACATATGGCTGAAATAAAGTCATCTAGCATCATATAAGTAATCCATCATACACCAACATCATGAAAGGAGCATTTTCCAGACGAGGATAATCTAGATTCTTTGTTGGAATATTCATTAGAAGGTTCACCTCTACTTACAAGAAGTGTCTCCTTGATGATTACACCTTGTGTGGGATACATTGTTTATAAAGGATGATGGTCTGGTGACAATGGATTGCAGTAGATCAAGGGTATTGAAGTACTCTCAATCAAAGAAAGGAAGGAAGCTTCTGAAGGAAGACTAGATGACCAAAAGGAGGAAAGAGGTTTGTATATATATGATGAATAAGTCATGTCATTGTATAGTTGCAGATAGACTAGGTAAATGTTTTACTTTTTGATCATGATCAAGGATATCTTCCTTTGAAAAATGCATGAAGGCATATTTCACATATTGACAAGATGAAATCAACATAATATGTCCTCATATGGAATATGAGGTAGTTGATAAAAATGAAGGAACTATGGATGGAAGGTCCTGGGGTGAAATATGTGAAGAAAGAAAGAAGAGATCGTAGAAGTTGCAACTATGGTCACATAAGGAAAAGGGAAATCAACATCTGATGACTAGAAGAATTGATCATGACATCATCATAGAGAAGAAGACCATGATAAGGTCTGTAAGAAAAGGAAACCATTGACATATGAAGTCTTGGAGATGTGTTTATGAATGTGTGGGATGTTGATGTTGCAGGTAAGCAAGACATCGTGATGAAAGGCTATCACTAAAGGTAACTATGATTTGATGTTATTTGTTTGATTTTTGAACAACATATGGATGGATTGATACAGGGATACTAAAAGAGGGTTGTAGATTTCACCTACAACTAGCACTCATGTGGTTGGATCAAATATCCTTAAGGAAACATGATTTAAAAGAGGTAGTTGTATGAGGAAAAAGCCAGATGTGAACTAGAGGATCACTTTCCGATAAAGAGAAGGAAGCCATGACCAATGTGGCTCGTGAAGGAAAGTGATGGATGGACGATGCCCTACGAAAAGATGAACGATCCATAATGTTGAAGATGAAATTCATGACATTGAAAGAAGGAGCCCCATAAGCAGTTGATAGTCCCATGATCTCCACCTAGAGAAGAAATTTGCTAGAAGCAAGTCCCTAGTTAAGAGGGAACTTGGACAAATCCCTGAATAAAAGGGAGCTTGTGTACATTCCTTTTCTAGAAATGGGTACATTCCTTTATAGGAATGGGTATATCCTCCCTAATTGAAAGGGAAAGATAGACACATCATTCTTGTTTTTTCTTTGGGGAGAAATAATGGAGGATTGGGTAAACATCTGGTATTTGATACCCTTTGAGGATGAGGTAGGGCATCAGAGATAAGAGTAGTCCTAGAGGACCAATATTATTTGAGGATTGGGAATCCAAGATAAGAATAATCTTGAAAGGATATACTCTGTCAACACCCGGGTGGGGTATGTACCTTGACAGACAATGATGATGGTGTTTATAAGTCATTGGGTTTCACCAGCATTGTGCTATGATCTTGTGGAGAGATAGAGTTTTTATTCAAGACCTTGCTATGTTACAATGTTGGATGATATGATGTTAAACAGATGGGTTGACAATCTGACTCTTCTTATCAGAATTCTTCAGGTTGAGAATGTCCAAGTACCTTATATGAATTATGAATACCTCCCTGGTTAAGAGGGGGTGTTGAAATATGTAACTAGGTTCGATCTTCATAATGACATATGTAATCATGATTTTATGTATTTAATGAAAAGAGAAAAGCAAATTTATTATTGTTATTCTTGAGGCATGGGTTTCATGCTCAAGGGAAACTTATATTTAGGTCAAGCTCCCATTGAGAGCTTCCAGGGCTTGTCATTGAGTATACAAGTCAAAGAAATTCATTGTCATGTATGAAAGACCCATTTGGGCATGTCACATATTGTAAAAATAATTTATTTGAGTCAAAGTTGAGTTAAAATACCCTCCAAGAACTAGTTGTGGTGCAAAGATCAATTCGGCCTCAAGATAGCAATTCATACCCCTTAAAAGCCTATAAATAAGAAGGAACACGACCTTATTTGGGCATACTCTCAAGCAAGTTTGATATCCTCAAGATAGAAGCTGGAAAAGGATGAAGAAGTAGAAGAAAAGCAAGATAAAATTTTTGGGCTTCGCTCTCTCGCTCGTGTTAGGGTTTCTACATTTGATGGGCAAGTCAAAGTTTGAAGCATTGTTGGGCAAGTTGAAGTGCTGGAAAACTGTTGGGTCAAAGTTCCAGAAGAATTTGTTGGGTAGGTCAAAGTTGCATAAGAATTTTTTGGGTAGGTTGAAGTTGCAAAAGAATTTGTTGGGTAGGACGAAGTTGCAAAAGAATTTGTTGGGAAGGTCGAAGTTACAGAAGAATTTGTTGGGCAGGTCGAATTTGTAGAAGAATTTGTTGGCCAGGTCGAAGTTTCAGAAGAATTTGATGGGCAGGTTAAAATTGTAGAAGAATTTGTTGGGCAAGTCGAAGTTGCAGAAAAAATTGTTGGGAAGACAAAATTGCAGAAGTTGTTGGAAAGCATTGATTTGGTCATAGAGGGTCTTGGTCAAGGGTCATAATTCTTAGAATTCGTTAATTGAATATATAAGAAGAGAATAATTCTTGTGGCTTTTCCTCTCAGTTGGAGAGGTTTTGGCCCTCGTTGATCACCTATATCTTGTGTCCTTTGTCTTATTGTTCTTTATGGTTTGGTAGTTGTTTGATGAAGATAAGCTAATCAACTTAAGTAAAAATACATCACAAACAGTTATCAAGTTAAGAGAAATCATCTACTCTAGTTGGCCCTATATTTCTCAACAATCGAAGGCATTTTTGGATGAGGTACATTACTAGGGTGGGATCGGGTATGGTCAGAACTAGAGCAAGAGGAGATGATTCAAGCTCTAGTAAAGAGCTCCATCAGTGGAAGCAGCAATAAGGGATTGAAAGGTGTGAAGGAGGAAGTTAATGTGGCCCTTGCATCAAAGGGGAAAGCAAAAGGTCTCGGTCAAGGACAAGGCTCACAGGGTGAAAAGAAGAAGAAAAAGGATCTGTCAAAGATCAAACCCTTCAAGTGTGGCTAGTTCGACCATTATAGTACCCAATGTCCTCAGAGGAAGATGGAGAAGAAGGAGAAGCAGCATCAGGAAGCAGCGTCCGAAAATATAGACAAAATTTCCTCTAGGATAGAGGAAGACTTTGTTAGGTTTGTAGCTATACCTCTAGGAGTGAGATGGGGCGATGTGGAACTTTAGTCCCAGAGTTGCGTAGAGATTTGGGCAGGGTCCATCGAGGTGAGCATATGATGGTGTTTCCCCATGGATCATTACCTTTCTACAAGGGCCCACAATATTCAGTAGCAGGATGATCAGTGTCAATTGGTGCAGTCGGTTCCAGAGTGACAGTTGCATACTAGTTGTAGTCAGATGTTGAGGGGTGCAGGTTAGTGTTGATAGTGGTGCAGGAGGCACAATGCAAAATCAACATCAGTGCAATTTTACCAGTAGACAGTGTAGAGGCTAGTAGCAGTGAGAGACTTTGGAGACAATTGCAACACATAGATAGTTGATTCAATGTTTTGGATGCTTCTTAGTTGTTATAGTTGTAATAGCAACAACAACAGTTGAGAGGGAGTTGGGTTGCAGTGCAGATGCAGATGCAGAGTTGGCAGCAGTACATATTGTACAATGCAGTGTCAACAACAGCATAGTTCCAGCGTCATGGTTCGCAGTCATTGGTAGGCAGTGGCAAGCAGTCACAGTTTCCAGACATCAGCAACATGTATGTGTTGAAAAATGTGTAACTAGGTTCAGTCTTCATAATTATGAAAATACTTTTGATTCTTGTATATTGTAAAATGAAAGAAAAAATATTATTATTATTAATTTTAGAGCATGGGTTCTATGCTCAAGGTCTTTTATTTTAGAATTCAAGCACCCATTGAGTTCTTCTAAGATTTTTCCTAGGTCAAGAAGTCAAAAGATCCATTGTCATATGTTGAAGACCCCATTGGGCACATTGTAACTTGTAAAAAGAATCATTTTTGTATTTAAAAGTGTCAGAATACCCCCCAAGACCAATTCGGTCTGCTAGCTAAGAAGTTGGCCTATTTTGAGGAGACTTGTCCACCTCAGAAGCCTTAGAAGACTCGTCTCATCCAAGCAAAGGAGAAGAGAAAGAAGGCTACCGAAGAAAGAGAAGGACGAATGAAGAAGTTTTTGGGCTAATTATCTCTCACACATGAGAAGAAGAAGAGCTCAGGTTTACTGCTTTAAGGTTTATTTTCTCAAGTTGTTGGAAGAAGATCGAAGTTGCTAGAGGAAGAGCCCATTAGGTCACCTTCTAGCCCTAGAAAAGGAAGGAAGCCAAGCCAATTTTTTTCTAGGCATTGGAAGGCTAAAATTTCACTCACACGTGTGGATGCAGTAGCTTGCTACAGGGGGGCGAAAATTTCAGACCTACAGTAGAGGCCAAAATTTTGTAGCTGGGGGTCAAAATTGTGTTGCTGGAAGAGATTTAACTGGTTTTGACTTGGACAAGTGAATCACTTCATCAAGGAGTTCAGACTTGGTCTTGAGAGGGTATTGGTCTTGGTCCAGAGGTCTTGGAATTTTTCAATTAAAGAATCTATAAGAAGAGAAGATATTTACGGGTTTTCCTCTCGTGCAGAAAGGTTTTGGCCCTAGCTTGCAGCCTATATCCTGTGTTCTTGGGTATTATTGTTCTTCTTGTTTTGGCAGTTGTTTGATCATAATAACAATCATAATAATAAGAGAAGAAGTTGATACGTAATAAAAAATAAAAAGACATCACAATAAGTTATCAAGTAAAGAGAAATTAGCCTAATTATTTCCCTATAGATTTCTCAACGTGGTATTAGATCTAAGGTTGGCTAAGGGCATAATGAATATATCCTCTACAATGAAGAAGTTCCTTAAGAAGTGTACAATAGTGGAAAGACATCTCAAGAAGGGCATCAAAGAAGTATGGGATCTCTTATTTTCTCTTAAGAAGGAAGTGACCAAGACATCTACAAAGGATGAAGGTTTATTCTCAGCACTCACTAGCACATTTCAAGACAAGAATATTTGGGTTATTGATAGTGGAGCATCAAGACACATGACTGGTCAACACAAGAAATTGAATACATTGTCAAAAGTAAATTCCTCTTACTCCATAGAGCTTGGTGACAATAAGAGATACCCTATGAGAGGAATCAGTTCAACTTCGTTGAAGCTGGAGAATGGAGGAAATATTCATCTAAACAATATCCTGTTTGTTCCAAGTTTGCACAAAAATTTACTTCAATTTCATGTCTAGAAGATAAGGGTGATAAAATTTCTTTCATAGATGGAAAAGTTGTAGTATGGGATAAAAAATCAATCATAGAAGATGAAAGATTATTGGGGTCCGGGAAGGAAGACTTTGCAGATTGATAAGTCCTCTCGCTAAAGCCTTGGTTCACATTGAAGTTAGCCCATGTGAACTTTGGCATAGAATATTTGGTCATCTCCACTACAAAATATTACCAACTCTAAATACAATAGTAAATGGCGTCCCCGAACTAAAGGAAGATCATGAAGGGGTATGCAAGGAATGTGCATTGGGCAAAAACACCAAGAGACCATTTGGAAGCAGTGCTTCAAGGTCAAAAGAAATATTGGATCTCATTCATTCCGATGTTTGTGGTCCTATGACTCCAAAATATCTTCGAGTTCATATATACTATGTAACATTCAATGATGATGATTCAAGGAAAACTTGGGTTTATTTGATGAAATCCAAGGATGAAGTATTCAAAAAAATTCAAGAATTCAAAGTTGAAGTAGAGAACCTAACAGAAAGAAGGATAAATATCATAAGATCTGACAATGGAGGAGAATATACTTCAAAATAACTCATAGCTTTCTGTAAGGAGGCTAGGATTACGAGGGATATGATAGTTCCATACAATCCCGAACAAAATGGAATTGCATAATGAAAGAATCGATCCATTGAAGAATATATAAAATCCATGTTACATTATCAAGATTTGCCGAAATTTCTGTGGGGTGAAGCAACTAATATTGTTGTATACATTCAAAATCGAATTCCCCACAGGTCACTAAGTAACATGACTATTGAAGAAGCATTCACTAGGAAGAAACCAAGTGTGGACCATCTCCAAATTCTTGGTTGTCTTGTTTATATTCATATACCGAAAGATAAGAGAAAGAAATTGGATCCTTCGGGCATGAAAGGAACATTTGCTGGTTGTAGCAATACTTCTAAGGCATATAGGATCTGCATAAAAGGACATTGAATAGAAGTTAGTCGATACGTGATATTTGATTAAAGTATTGCCTTCAATAAATTAAAGGATATCTTGATAGACTCTGATGATGAAGAACTTCCTATATTTGAAGAGGAAGGTACAAGGGAGGAAGAAGAACCAAATCATGAAGATGAAGGCTCCTGTGAACCAATGCAACCGTTGGTCATCCCCAAAACTAGAAAGAGACCTAACTGGTTAAAGTATACTCTACTAGATGTAGAAGGACATGGAGCAACCCAGGGAACATTCCAGGAAATTAAGAAGCCCAAAAGATATTTTGGATATGAAGAATACATGACAAAGTTGATAGAAGTAAAACCATCCACCTTTGAAGAGGCTATCAATCATCAAGAATGGAAGGATTCCATGAATGAAGAGTATCAATCGATAATGAAAGATGGAGTTTAGGAGATCGTCCCTAGGCCTGAAAACAAAGTTGTGGTAACTTCCAAATGGCTCTACAAGATAAAAATGCGGCAGATGGAAGTATTGATAAGTATAAGGCAATATTTGTGGCTACGGGATTCTCTCAACAAGAAGGCATCGATTATGAAGATAAATTTTTTCCTACAGCGAGTTATACAACTATGCGTTCACTAGTCTCTTTGGCAGCATCGATGGGATGAAACATTCATCAAATGGATGTCAAGAATGCATTCCTGAATGGCATGATTGATGAAGAATTTTATACAGAGAACCCCTTGGAATTTGAATTCAAAGGTAGAGAGGCTTATGTTTGTAGGTTGAAGAAGGCATTATAAGTCCTTAAGCAAGCACCAAGAGTATGGTATGCAAGGATGGATGCATACCTACAAAGATTAGGATTCACAAAGAGTTATGTTGATCTAAATCTCTATATCAAGGTTATGAAGAATGAGTTTGTAATAATTATTTTGCATGGGGATGATCTTCTCTTTACAGGTGTGGAAAGTCGAATCTAAGAGTGCAAGAGACAACTAGCAGAAGAATTAGACGTGAAGGATCTAGGGTTGATGCACTACTATCTGGGACTGGAAATTTGGTAGGGACCTGATGAAATTTATCTAGGTCAAAGGAAGTATGTGATTGAGATGTTGAAGAGGTTTGACATGATGGATTGCAAACCTATGACAACCCCCATGATCGCAAACTTGAAAATTATAAGGAGTTCTTAATCAAGCCCAGTGGATCCTACCAGGTATAGAAAATTGATTGGCTCAATGATGTACTTGGTGAATACTTAACCAGACATATGCTTTGCTGTGAATGTTCTCAGTCATTTCCAAGTTGAGTCGAAGAATGATCATTGGATAGCAGCCAAGCACATATTAAGATATCTGCGAGGAACAATCCACTACTGCCTAAAGTATGATAGGAGGAATGATGTCCACTTGATTGGATATACAGATTCCGACTAGCGATGTGGTGAGCATGATGGAAGAAGCACTACAAGAGGATGTTTCAGTTGGGGATCCTCCATGGTCTCATGGATGAGCGGAAAGAAAGAATCGGTTGCTTTGAGTAGTGTTGAGGTTGAATATATTGCAGCCTATGAAGTAAGCATAGAAGTTGAGTAGTTGAGGAAGTTGTTGTCCAACCCATTCGAAGGACCAATGTGTTGAGAAATCTAGGGTTTTCAATAAATGACAATTTCTCTTCTTGATAATTACTTGTGATGCTCTTTTTCTTCTTAATCTTATATTTTATTCTTCGTTAGCTTATTAATGTGTTCTTTCATCAAGACAATTATCAACATGCAATAATAAAAGAGACAATTGACACAGAGTATGGGCTTCTCTAGCCAAGGCCAAAACCTCTCACCTCTTGAAAGGAAAACCTGGCCAAAATTCTTCTTCTTAGATCTTCAATTCATAATACCAAGACCATGACATGGACCCTTGACTCTAGTATCCTTACAATAACCTTCTCACCAACCTAGATACTATGCCTCTTCCTTTTCTCTACCTTTCTCACACTACTTCACTTGACTCCTTCTAGAGAACTTGGTCTTTATCCTTCTTATTGCTTCTCTTCAGATTTCCCTAGAGAATCTCAGTCTCTAGGTCTTTCCTAGCTTCCCCTAGAGAGACTCGGTCTCTAGGTCTCTACTTCGACCTCCCAAAAGGTTCCTTCTTTTGCTACCCTAACTTCGCACTTCCCAGAAGATTTTGCTGCCTAGACTTTGCACTGCCCCAAGATATTTTGCTGCCCAGACTTCACACTACCCCAGAAGAAAGTCTTTTCGTTGGCCCAGAAGAAACCCTAATTTCGTATTACCCAAAAGAATCCTCTTTCTTTCTTCACACTTCTCCTTCTCTTCCTTCTTCATATTGTTGCTTCTCTTCCTTCTTTCGCACTTCTTCTTGTCTCAAGTAAGTCAAGTTTCTTGTCTTCAAATGGAGGACGAGTTAGGCTATATATACACCTCCTTTGTTGCCCTTTAGGCCGACTTGACAGCTAGAGTTAGGTCGACTTGATCTAGCAGCTTCCTCATCGTTTGTAGGTCGACTTGAAGAGGTTTGGTGACAAGTTCTTGGAGGATACTTTACATAGATAATATTGACCTTTTATAAAGTGTAACATGACTTCATTTACATGACAATGACTCTTACATTTTATGACTAGATGGAAAATAAATCCTAAAGACACTTAATTGGAGTCTTGACTCAAAAACAAAATCTCTTGCTCGTGAAACCCATGAAGAAAATTAATATAATAAATTTATTTTTCTTATTTACATCTCATTACATAAAATCATATTTACATTTCATTATGAACATCAAACCTAGTTACACTTTTCAACGCAATGGACCCTACAGCGATACATTGTGACAACACCAATTGTATAAGGTTGTCTAAAGACTGAATGTTTCATGGATAGACAAATCATATAAACAAACAATATCACTACATTCGAAAGCTAGTGCAGGATGGTGTGTTGCAGTTATGGTATGTCTCCATTGATGAATAGGTAGCTAACATCTTGATAAAATATCTTCCTAATAAGAAGCTTGTGTATTTGAGAGACAAGCTTTGGATAGTTGATATATCCTCCCTAGTTGAGAGGAAGAGATAGATGCATCATTCTTGTCTTCACTCGGGAAGAAAGAATGCAGGATTGGGTAAGCATCTAGCATCTGATACTCTTTGAGGATGAGGTAGGGCATCCAAGATAAGAGTAGTCATAGAGGACCGATATTCTTTGAGGACTAGGAATCAAAGATAAGAATAGTCTTGGAAGGTCATACCTTGTGAACACCCAAGTGGGGTATGTACCTTGAGAGACAATGATGAAGGTGTCTATAAATTATTGGTCCTGCTAGCAATGTGCCCTAATCTTGTGGAGAGATAGAACTGTTAGTCAAGGCCTTGCTATGTGAAAATGTTGGTTGTTATGATGCTAAACAAATGGGTCACCAATCCAACTCTTCTTATGAGATCTCTTCAAATTGAGAATGTCCATGTACCATTTATGAATACATCCCTAGTTAACAGGGAGTGTTGGAAAATGTGTAACTAGGTTCGGTCTTCATATATATGAAATGTAATTTTGATCCTTGTATATTGTAAAATGAACGAAAAATTATTATTATTATTATTATTGGAGCATGGGTTTCATTCTCAAGGTCTTTTATTTTAGAAGCCAAACACCCATTGAGTGCTTCTAGGGTTTATCCTAGGTCAAGAAGTCAAAAGAGTCATTGTCATATGTTGAAAACCCCATCGGGCACATTGTAACTTGTAAAAAGAATTATTTTTGTATTTACAAGTGTTTGAAAACCCTCCAAGATCAAGTCTTCCTGCCAACTAGGAAATCAGCCTATTTTGAGGAGCCTCGTCCACCTTAGAAGCCTATATAAAGGAAGGAACTTGACCTCCCTTGGGCACACATTCACTTCTCATCATCCAAGCAAAGGAGAAGAGTAAGAAGGCTAGCGAACAAGGAGAAGGACAAAGGAAGAAGTTTTTGGACTAATTCTGTCTCACACATGTGCGGAAGAAGAGGTAGGGTTTACTGCTTCAAGGTTGAAATTCTCAAGTTGTTGGAAGAAGATCGAAGTTACTGGAAGAAGAGCCTATTAGGTCACCTTCTAGACCTAGACAAGGAAGCAAGCCAAGAAAAGTTGTTGGGAAGCCTTGGAAGGCTAAATTTTTCTCACGATGCAGTCGCTGCTACAGGGGGCTGAAAATTTCAGACCTGCAGTAGAGGCCGAAATTTTGTAGCTGGGGGTCGAAGTTGTGTTGTTGGAATAGATTTGACTGGGTTTGAATTGGACAAGTGAAGTACATCATCAAGGAGGTCGAACTTGATCTTGAGAGGGTATTGGTCTTGGAATTCATCAATTGAAGAATCTATAAGAAGAGAAGAAATTTACAGGTTTTCCTCTTATGTGAAGAGGTTTTGGCCATGGCTTGCAGCCTATATCTTATTTCTTGTGTACTATTGTTCTTCTTGTTTTGGTAGATGTTTGATGATAATAAAAAACATAATAATAAGAGAAAAGATGATAAGTAAGAAAAATTAAAAATACATCACTAGTAGTTATCAAGTAAAGAGATATTAACGTAACTATTTCCCTATAGATTTCTCCACAGCATGGAGGATGTTACAGAGACAGGGTGTTGTGAAAGATTGTGTAACACTAGTTGGAGAACACCTTTCTCACTAAGAGGGAGTTTTAGTTATTGTAGCATCGGATGTGTTCTAGTATCGAAACTATGTGGAGAGGCTAAAACACAGGGGTTCTCTAAAACCCAGAAATCATTTTTGGAAATTCCACCTAGAGATAGCTCAATTAAATTAATTGACCATAATTAAAAATTTCCTAACTTAGGAAAAGTGGTTAATTAATAGTAATTAATGAGAAATGTGAGAATTCTCTAGAAACTCACAAGGATCGACTTAGAGATAAAGTCGATAATCTCAACCATCGATTAATTTTTAATCTTGGTCGTTAGAATCCCAATTGGAGATTATAAGAAGATGTTGATAGGTAGATGGAGAACACACTAGCGCAGATACTCAATTGCCTAGGCAATTTGAATTCTCAGTTGCAAGAGTGATTTAGAAGTGGAAATCGAGCCAGTGGGTGAGGAGCAAGTGACATAAGAGGTCAGTGGTGATCTGAAGGAAGTTTGCCAGTTCCGGAGAGTCAAAAAGGGGAGGCCAAAATTATTTCTCCAAGAGGCTACGCGGTGCCTCGAGAAGGCAGTTCAATTTGGCTTAAGGGAAGGTTGTTTTCATTTCTAGAGGCCAGGAATATTTTCCAAAGTGTCAGAAAAGCATTTTCCTAGTCCCCAGTAGACAAGATGAGTAGCAGCCGAAAATTTCCTAATTGGAAGTGGTGGTATTTTGCTCTAAAGAAACTTAGGCGCCTCAACTCGCTTTTCTTGCCCAATTGGTTCAGTTTCGATGGAGAACACACTAGCGCAGATACTCAATTGCCTAGGCAATTTGAATTCTCAGTTGCAAGAGTGATTTAGAAGTGGAAATCGAGCCAGTGGGTGAGGAGCAAGTGACATAAGAGGTCAGTGGTGATCTGAAGGAAGTTTGCCAGTTCCGGAGAGTCAAAAAGGGGAGGCCAAAATTATTTCTCCAAGAGGCTACGCGGTGCCTCGAGAAGGCAGTTCAATTTGGCTTAAGGGAAGGTTGTTTTCATTTCTAGAGGCCAGGAATATTTTCCAAAGTGTCAGAAAAGCATTTTCCTAGTCCCCAGTAGACAAGATGGCTTGAGTAGCAGTTGTTCTAGCAGTGTGTTTGGCAGGTTGTGCAAGGATGATGCAAGGCCTATGTAGAGCGTTTGGACAGCTCACTTGGAGCTAGCAATCAATGTCGGGATTGCTTGGAGTGAGGGTAAAATTTCCCTTAGTAATTTTTTTAGTATTTCTCTTGGATAGAATCGCTAGTTTGGCGATATTTTATTGTACTCGGAATTTCCGTTGTAAATGATAAAATGCAAACCCTCAGGTGTTGCACCGGATTTCCCACATTCGGTTTTTCCGGAGACTTTTGTCCAAAAACAATGGTGTCATTTTTATTTTGTGTGTGCTAGTATTTCTCAGTTCTTGTTTTTGCTTCCGCATTATTTATTTGGTGAAAAAATTGCAGTGTGAATATTACGTTATTTTTCCATAAAGAAAATAAACTGCATAATTATATTTTTAGTTCGAAATTTTGACAAAAAAATGTTAATGAAAAAATGGATGAGGTAGGGCATCCAAGATAAGAGTAGTCATAGAGGCATTTTCGTTGCATACAATGAGACTTAAAAAGACTACAAGAACTACATTTCAAGATAGAGGAAGATAGTGTCAAAAATTATGTTAGATTTGTGGAGGGTAAGACATTTAGGAGATCACATGCTACAAATCCAATGGTGGCAAAGGGCAAGAGGTTTTGAATGGTATAGAACAACCAGTAGTACCAGCAACAAGGACATAGTTTTCAAATCAGAAGGAGCAAGATGTTCCTTCGAGCTTTAGTGGGAGAAGACCAAGATGGGTCGAACAAACTTTAAGGATTCAGATGAGCATGTGCAAACTCCTGGTAATACCTTTAGGGAGAGTAGACCACCAACCATATTTTCCAAATATTTGGCCTTGATGACCAACACCAATGATTCTGAGCCTTTTATTTTTGAGGAAGCAGTAGATCAACAAGTCTGGAGGGATGCCATTGATCTGAAATGATAACATGTTAAACTGAAGTAGAATTGATTAAGGCCATTAGTGAACTGAATGTTAACTTAAAGTGCTTAAACCGTAAGAACTGCTTGAGAAGAAAGACTTTACGACATATGAGAAACATAAGCAAGATGTAAAACAGAAGTGAAAAGCAGCAAAACACAACGACACTAAACCGCAAGATTGATTATAGAGTTCGTCCCTGATGGACTATGTCTCCGGGTCCGCTTTCAAGATGGGCGACCGCTTTATTAGGATTGAATCCGAGGAGGTCGATTACACAAAAAATTGACTAGATTGATCGTGCACACAGGCACTTCCGATCACTGTCACAAGAAAGCTCTCTAAATCAGCTTTCCAACGCCTATCACAGTTCCCAATTCCGACTCTCGATGCCCCTGTTACATTGAAAACAAAACAGCCTATATCCTCTAGAATCTACATATAAAACTCAAAACCCTCTTTCCCATATTCAATGAGCAAAACTAGTTTTATAGCCCTACAGATGCATTCTAACTCCTTAAGCTGAGTTTAGGGATGCATAAGCTAAATTTAGGGTTTGTTTCCCTCAGTCTTGTCATGAAATGACACCTTAGGATAAACTTACATGGTGGTTTTAATTAAATATCCAAAACTCAATGAAAAAAACCCAAAAATAAACCTTATAACAACCACAATTTGCTGGTGGTCAGGTTGACTCCACATAGGTTGGATGGATCATGTGAACGGTGCAGTCAAACCGTAAGCCGCCACCTGCAGGTTAGGCCTCGTTGTTCCGACTAACAGTTAGCCACCTGCCATGTGAACGTAACTTCCCCCGAGGGTTTTGGTAACGTGCTTACCTGGCAGTTCCCCTTATCTGTTCACACGCTACAGTTTTCCGAAGACCCCGATGGTTATGCTGGAATTTCCGCTGTGGTCTAACCGCGGTGACTGTGCGGTGTTCACACGCAGTGGTCCCACTACGGTATCCAAGCCTAGTAGTTAGGACTGTTTTGTAATTACAATGTTTTAATGAGGTTTGTTTGTAATAACCGAGAGGGTTAGGACTTTAGGATAATGCATTTGTTTTGTAATGTTTATACAATGGGTTTGGTTTATGTAACATGGCCCGAATGGGTATAACACTTAGGGTTACTGCCTTTTTAATGCATGGCTTTAGGAATAGGTTACGGTTTTTAGGTGTCAGGTATTGTAGATCTTAGGTTAAGTGTATTTTAATGCATGGTGTAGGGATAGGTTACAATTTTTAGGTGTCAGGTCTTGTACATCTTAGGTTAAGTGTATTTTAATGCATGGTGTAGGTTATGTATTAAGGTTTAGGCTAGGACTTAACATTTTGTTTTAAAAACCCATTTACAACAAATTGTTACATAGTGACATTCAAAACCACATGACGATAACCATGGACCACAATTGACTAGCAAGCCCTGACGGAGCTAACGACGAACATGAGTCGACAACCAGGTACAAAACCCTATCCTTCGAACACCATGAAAACTATTGACATCACCGAACAACATGAACCATAAACATTACTATTGAAGCAAAAGATACCGGACACCGAATGTTGACGACAAAACTGAACATGTACAACTAATCTGACAAGATCCTCTTGGATCAATCCTCTCCACTTGAAAGCTTTTGAACCACAAAAGTTTGACTAGACAAATAGCACGTGAGGGTAGAGCTCCCTCACTCTCCACCTTGTCCTGATGATGTACCAATACATTCAATCAACCACCTGAAAGTGATGACCCTGATGATGTTGATCATGGCACATTTTTAATCTATGAATTATTCCATCCATCTACAGTATGTACAACTTGCAAAGATGGTTAAACAACCTGTTATGAACGTGGCAGTTGACTTCTTTCCACAAAGTACCACGAGTTAGTGATTCATAAACATCTTTTAAAGCAGTCTCTACAGGATATTGTTCAATGTAGCCATTGACATGTACAAACAATCTATATTGCAGAATAACAGAGACATTCAAATAAATTTTTGACATCATACCAGCTACTTGACTTGAGATACTTTCTTGATTCTTGATTACTAAGTGAACTTGTTGCAATAAACCCATCAAACTGTAATATGAAAAATGTTGCAACTTAGTTTGATTTTTAAAGTATTGAAATGTCGGATGATTTATTTGAAACACTATTTCTTCATTCATTAAATGATGTTTCCATTGATGAGCACTTTCCCCTGATGCATAAGTTTCCCTTAGATGTATTGGATACTTTGACACTGCTTTAGAAAAGGCTTTGGTATGAAAACAAATAGGCTTCCTCTCCACTTGAAAAGAGGCTTCCAAACTGTTTGAAACATGAAATGGTGACACAATACAAGAGAATATTAACACTGACTTTCCCCAATACCAACCTGCATCCCTGTAATTGATTACTTCCAAACTTGGACTGAATTGATTCATTCTGACATTAGGAAGAGGAGATTTGGACATCAACTGTAATTCATGTTGTATTCCCTACTTATGAGTAATATGTTTGGTTTCTTTAAATAGCACTGAAAAAGCTTCTACCTCTTTGATCAAACTATGTTTAAGCTGAGACTCATAACTTGAACAAACATCATGTCAATTCTTATGTTGTTCCTTTACACACATTATTACAAATCTCTTATTTGAACTTATTAATCGCTTCATCTGATTAGCAACAACTAATTAGCAACAACTAAATTCAAATGATTTTTACTTTGATGTGCCTTGACAATAAATTCAACCCCATCTTTCTTAAGGTGATATTTATGCTCTCTTATATAAAATACTACATCACAATCATAAAGATAAGGACTCCCTAAGACAACTCCACATATGTCTACTGAATGGGAACAAGTAGGTCTTTCCTTCTAAGCTATCGTTGATTTCTTTCTCTACGAATTGTTCTTTCCCTTACTGTCATTGGAATCCTTGATTTCCAATTCTTTTGATGATTGCGGTGAAAAGTTGAATGGTCTGCCACCTGATTCAATATGTATGGCTTGAACACACACTTCATCAAAATCATTAAGATTAAACATCAATAATGTATGCTGCAAATATGAATGTAAACTACCGATGTATTTTAATAAAGTTTCATGTGTATCCAATGAAATAACAAGCACCAATGCTTTCTTTCTGAACTCTTGAGTAAACGCCTGAACACTCTTCCCTTTACCTTGCCTCAAATGTTGCCAATCAATAACAGCTTGTTGCATGTATCCTAAAGGATAGAATTGTTTCCTAAGAGCTTTTAAAAACTTAGACCATGAAGAGATGACTTTACCTTTCCACTTTACATCCATCTGAGTTTTACTTTCCCGCCAGATTAAAGTTGTTCCCCCCATTCTAAGTGTAGCTAATTGAATTTTTGTTTTATTGTCAAAAATGTTCTAAATACGACAATACACTTCTAACTGCTTAATCCAGTTATCTAGCTTTTCAGGATTCATTTCGCCATCATAAATAGGTAACTCAAATTTTACATCAAGTTTCAAAAGAGATGTTTTCTTAGGTTTCTTTTCTGTTTCAGATTCTGCACTGGAAGAAGAAAATGATATTGATGATGATGGAGATGATGGAGGTGAAGGAGGTTTATCAGCATTGCCTTTACCTTTGTCCTTCTTCGATGTCTTTGAAGAAGAAGTTGCATCTCTCGCCTTCTTATCTTCGTAAATTTCTCCCAACATCTGTTGCATACTCAAAAATGTTAGTTGAAACTGTTCATTGCCCATCTTAGTTTCTGGCGTTTCACCTGCATCGGATCCTCCCATGGTCAACTTATGAACGACTCTTTGCTTTGCAATTTCTGGATTAATCTCCTCGAGGATTCCTTCTCCACGTTGCGCCTTTGACCTGGTTAACATTCACTGACAAATTCTACAAACGCAACCTGCTCCGATACCAAATTATATGATCTAAAATGATCATATGTTAAACTAAAGTAGAATTGATTAAGGCCATTAGTGAACTGAAAGTTAACTTAGAGTGCTTAAACCGTGAGAACTACTTGAGAAGAAATACTTTACGACAGATAAGAAACATAAGTAAGATGTAAAACGGAAGTGAAAAGCAGCGAAACACAGTGATACCAGACAGCAATATTGATTACGGAGTTCGTCCCAAATGGACTACGTCTCTGGGTCCGCTTTCAAGATGGACGATCGCTTTATTAGGATTGAATCAGAGATAGTCGATTACACAGAAAATTGACCAGACTGATCGTGCACACAAGCACTTCTAGTCACTGTCACAAGAAAGCTCTTTGAATCATCTTTCCAACGCCTATCACGGTTCCCAATTCCGACTCCCAATGCCCCTGTGACACTGAAAACAAAACAACCTATATCCTCCAAAATCTGCACATAAAAATCGAAACCCTCTTTCCCATCTTCAATGAGCAAAACTAGTTTTATAGCCCTCCAGATGCATTCTAACTCCTTAGGCTGAGTTTAGGGATGCATAAGCTAAAATTAGGGTTTGTTTCCCTCGGTCTTGTCATGAAATGACACCTTAGGATAAACTTATATGGTGGTTTTAATTAAATATCCAAAACTCAATGAAAAAATCCCAAAAATTAACCTTATAACAACCACAATCTGCTGGTGGTCAGGTTCACTACACGAAGGTCGGATAGATCATGTGAACGGTGCGGTCAAACCGTAAGCCGCCACCTGCAGGTTAGGCCCCGATGTTCCGGCTAACAGTTAGCCACCTGCAATGTGAACGTAGCTTCTCCCGATGGTTTTGGTAATGCGCTTACCTGGCGGTTCTCCTTATCCGTTCACACGCTGCAGTTTTTCGAAGACCCTGACAATTAGGCTGACATTTCCGCCGCGGTCTAAACACGGTGGCTACTCAGTGTTCACACGCAGCGGTCCCGTTGCGGTCTCCAAGCCCAACGGTTAGGATTGTTCCGCCGCGGTCTAAACACGGTGGCTACGCAGTGTTCACACGCAGCGGTCCCGCTGCGGTCTCCAAGCCCGACGGTTAGGATTGTTTTGTAATTACAGATTTTTAATGTGGTTTGTTTGTAATAGCTGAGAGGGTTAGGACTTTAGGATAATGCATTTGTTTTGTAATGTTTTATACAATGGGTTTGGTTTATGTAACATGGCCTAAATGGGTATAACACTTAGGGTTAATGCCTTTTTAATGCATGGCTTTAGGAATAGGTTAGGGGTTTTAGGTGTTAGGTCTGGTAGATCTTAGCTTAAGTGTATTTTAATGCATGGTGTAAGTTATGTATTAGGGTTTAGGTTAGGACTTAACATTTTGTTTTAAAAACCCATTTACAACACATTGTCACATAGCGACATTCAAAACCACATGACAATAACCATGGACCACAATTGACCAGCAAACCCTAGCGGAGCTAACGACGATCATGAGTCGACAACCAGGTACAAAACCCTATCCTTCGAACATCATGAAAACAATTGACATCACTGAACAACCTGAACCATAAACATCACTGTCGGAAATGAAGATACCAGACACTCAATGCTGACGACTAAACTGACCCTGTACCACTGATTTGACAAGATCCTCCTGGATCAGCCATGGTGGAATAGTATAGTTCCATGATGAGGAATACTGTTTGGGAGATTATATCGAGGCCTAAAGGGAAGTATAAGGCATGCAGTTGATGAGAGCGTTGAAAAGTATAACGCGATGTTGGTCACAAGAGGGTTCTCCTAGAAGAAGGGAGTGCATTATGTGGAGATATTTGCACCTATTTCCATATATGCATATTGCTTTAAATATGGAATGGGGGATACATCAAATGGGTGTGAATATTGCCTTCCTCAATGGTGTGATTGAGGAAGAGGTGTATCTTGTGCAGCCTCAAGGCTTTAAGGTGCATGCGAGCAAGTCCCATGTATGCAAATTAATGAAGGCCCTTTACAAACCTAAGCAGTTACCTCGTGCATGGTACTCCAGGATTGATGGGTAGCTACTTAGTTTGGGCTTCGCCAAGAGTAAGGCAAACACCAACTTGTACTATATACTTGTTGAGGGTGAGTCACTCATCTTGGTACTCTATGTTGACGATCTCTTCCTGGTGAGATCAAAGAAGCTCATAGGGATGTGCAAGCATGACCTTGCTTTGAAATTCAAGATGAAGGACATTGGTTTGATACATTAATTCTTGGGATTAGAGGTGTGGAAGCACTCGAGAGTGATTTTCCTAGGGCATAGAATGCTTGCAATTGAGATTCTAAGGAGATTGAAGATGGACGTTCGCAGACCGATGTCTACACCTATGATTGCCAACTTGAGGAAATGAAGTGCTTCTAAGGGTGAGTTGGTGGATCCCAATTTGTATAGACAATTGATCAAGTCCATGATTTATCTAGTCAACACTAGGCCAGATATTTGTTTTACAATGAATACACTCAGCCAGTTCAGCGTGGAACCGAGAAGGGTTCATTGGGTGGCAGTGAAACACGTGTTGAGGTACAGTGGAATTTGGACTGAGATATTTCAAAGTTGGTGGAGTGCAGTTGCAGGGATACACAAAATATGATTAGGAAGGGAGTGTAGTGGACAAGGAATCTACTACTAGATGTTTGAGCTTGGGATCAACGATGATCTCATGGTATAGCAGGGAGTAACACTTAGTGGCACTTAGTTCATAAGAGGAAAAGTACATGGCAGTAAGTCTAGTGAGTTGTGAGGCCATATGGCTTCGCAAGACACTCACAAGAATATTTGGTCTTGAGATGGGACCCATTGTGATTCACTATGACAATCAGAGTTGCATTAAGCTCTCTAAAAATCTATTGTTTCATGATAAGTCCAAATATATAGAGATTTGATATCACTTCCTTAGAGACAAGGTCTAGAAAGGTGTTGTGAGTTGTAGTACATCTCCATAGAGGAGCAAGTAGCAAATATTCTCACGAAGCCTCTACTAAAGGGGAAGTTTATATTTTACAGAGGCGGGCTACAGATGGTGGAGAATCCCTTCCTTGCTAGGAGGGAGTGTTGAAGTTTTTGTAGCTTCAAAAAGTCTTCTACATAGTCTTAGGGTCTTAGCATGTAGAAGATATTTGATTGCTTTGGTGAAATGATTTTATGATTCATTTTCTAAGATTAACTTAGGAAAAGTACAATAATTAATCTAATTAATTAATGTGGACTATTAAGCCAAAGTTCTAAGGATAAATAATAAAATTAAGTGACTTAGATATAATCTCAACCAATGATCTCAAGTAATGCTTAAAATTTAATCCTAGCCATTGATCATTTATGATATTAGGGTTAAGGATTTTTGTTGAGAAGTGTAGCTTGGGAGGTACTCCCACAACCCCTAGCATACTGGCTTTGTGAGAAGTTAACCCACAAAAAAGTGGTTTTCTGGGCAATGTACCCAAGTGGTGGACTCTGGGCACAAAATGGTGGGCTAAAGACCCAACATAACTAATTATTTATTCTAATTATTTTGTGAGAGAACCTTAATGGAGTTGAGAAGCCCTAAGTTAATGGTTGGAGAGAGATATAAATAGAAGTGACCTAGAAGAGGTCTAGCACATCCATTATGCATCATCTTAAGAAGAATAACAAGACCATGGACCCTCAAGGAAGCCAAGTTGAAGTAGATCGAAGGAGGAAAATAGTACTTTCTTATTTTTTGAGTAGACCAAGTTGTGGAGGGTTGGACGAGTTTATTTTACTATGGTTTTGTGAATAAGGGTCGTGCAATATCTCTGTAAGGAAACCAAGCTTATTTTTGTCATTGAAGAGGGTCAAGATCCTTAGTTTTGGTGAACAGAGAGGTCGTGATGCTCGTGGAGTAGATGGAGTGAGGGTCGAGCTCCCTCAAGATCATGTGCAGGGGGTTAAGAGTTTTGTAGAGAATCCAAGTATGAGGTGGTTACAGGAAAGGACGGAACCTAAGGTGGTCGCAAGGGCCTATAACAGGGTTGAGAAGCCTCAAAGATTAGCTTGTACAAGGTCGAGACTCTTCAGGACTGAGCAGAGGCTAGTGAAGAGGTATTTGGTATTGTTTTATGTGTCGATGATTGCAAAAATTAAATGGTTAAATTTTGTCCTTGAATGTGGGATAGGACAGAGTGTTACAAGGCCTATATACAATGGTTTGCAAGGGCTAACCCACTGTGAGGGCACTGAAGTTTGAAGTCCAATTATACAGTGCATTTTAAAAGGAAAATCATTGTGAGAAGGCAAATTTATGGAACTGAGTATGCAAGACATTTTGAAAAGGCAAACATCCTTTTGAGCAACTAGAGTGCAGAGGCACTAGAACAGCGAAGTTTTGTATGAGATAGGTGGCAAAGGACATGCCAAGTACACCAAGGACAAGAGGACCAAAGGGTTGTGAGTGAAGTGTATCTACAACAAGTCATTATATGTGTTCTTGATTGTGTGGGCAGATTGAGAGTCAAAATAGGTTGACCTCAAGCCCAAGATTTGTCCTTGTATCAGGGCTTTGTAAGGGCCATAATCCCTGGTACAAAAGCGTTATGTTTGTTGTATTAAAGTTGTAATATTAACAAGTTTTGGGTCTACATAAATTCTTGTGTACTTTAATGGTTCATTTTTGTTACATTTCCATTGTTGAAAGTGCTTTGTGTTATGTGTCTTTCAGTGTGTTTATGATTGTGATTAAACATAGACTTCATTCTGAAGTACTATGAAAAATCAACATGGTATGAAAGCTACTGTGAAGGGAGATTTGAAACTAAGTGTGCAGTTGCCCAAGAGGTTATTGGTTGAATTGTTGTTGAAGGACCAATAGCAACGGCAAAGTTGGTTACTAGTCTGAGGTATGAGGATAGGATGGATGGCTTGTCCAACTATAGTCCCTGGAAGGACATGATCAAGCTAGTCTTTTTGGTGAACACGATTTGGGAATTCGCTGACTAGGAGATGCAAAACCCAACGGACCCTAAGGAGTTGGAAGTATATGAAGAGTTGGATGCGACAACTAAGCTCATCATCCTAGATGGTGTCAAGGATCATTTAATACCTCATCTAACTGGGAAGAACACTGCACAAAAGATATGGAAGGCTCTTCAGAACATGTTCCAGAATAACAACGAGAATCGGTTGTTGGTATTGAGAGATAAGTTGAAGAACACCAAGAAGTTGGATGGTGAAGGTGTGGCTACATATCTAATGAGGATCTCTCATGTTTGTGATGAGCTTGTTGCCATCGAAGATAACATTCCAAAGTCAAAGCTAGTGAAGGTTTCTTTGAAGGGCTTCTCCGAGGAATGGAAGCCATTTATCAAAGGGATAGTTGCTCAAGATACACTGCCAGATTGGAACATGTTATGGGACGACTTCATCCAAGAAGAACTGCGAGTCAAGGATCTTCATAAGAAGTCTACAAAAGATAATGTGGCTCTTGTAGGAAAGATGAAGGGAAAAGCGAAGAAGGACTTGAGTAAGGTGAAGTGTTACACATGTGGCAAGCATGATCATTATGCAAGTAAGTGTCTACAACGGAAGAAAGGAGACAATGAGAATAATGAGATAGTTATGGCTACCACATCTTTAGTTGAGTTGGGTGACTTTCAAGAAGGCTAGAGGAAGACTTTGCTCTGGTTTCTCATTTCTCTAAGGATACCATTGACGAGGGTGCATGGTTCATTAATACCAGAGTGTCGAAGCATATGACAGGGTCACAAGAAATTTTGAGACTCTAACTGAATGGGACTCGAAATTGCGCATGGAGGTTGGACATAAGAGTCAGAAAGTTGTCAACGGGTCAGGTGTTGTGCCATTCAGGATGGATTCAGGTGGGTTGCTACGAGTTCAAGATATATTGTGGGTAATGGAGCTCAAGTGCAGCATGTTGTCTATCTCGATGATCGAGGCAAAGGGGTTTGAGGTGATATTCCGACATGGGAAAGCGATACTAAAGCCATGAGACTCTAACTTTGTTGGGGCATTCATTTGAGTTAGGGTGAGTGGTCTATATAGGCTGACGGTAAATCCTATAAATCAAGATAAGCAGTAGGTTCTTGAGACTCAAAGGGAGTCAAGTTCGAGAGGGCATTTGCAGGTTCAAAGGGAGAATCTGTAACCCAAAAGAGTGCATGGTCAGTGGGGAGTAAGGAGACTTCTACTACTAGCATTAAGGAACTGTGGAATGGGCTGAAGATGGCACCCAATAGAATATGTAGTTTCACTCTCCCCTATTCTATTTCATCACAATCTACAAGATAGAATTCGTACAGTTTTAATGACTGACTTCATAGTGATGCTTGCGATGATTTCCCCTTTGGTTCCTCTATGCACGCCATGCTTGCTTTATAGGTCATATCCCCCATTCCAATCATGACAAGAAGTCAAAGGCTTCTGGTGGTAGGGACACTACCGAGGATAGTGTTATTCATTCTATAAGGTACGTTGTTGTGGTGGATGCCAGAGATTGGGCTAGTGTTACCGACGAGTTACTTCCAAGCAGTGGAGGTACCTCCCTCACTAAGAGAGAGTGTTGAGAAGTGTAGCTTGGGAGGTACTCCCAAAACCCTTGGGGTATTGGGTTTGTGAGGAGTTGACCCACACAAAAAAAGTGGTTTTGTGTGCAATGTACCAAAGTTGTGGGCTTTGGGCACAAGATGGTGAGCAAAAAACCCAAAAGAACTAATTGTTTATTCTAATTACTGTGTGAGGGCACCTTAATGGAGTTAAGAAACCCTAAGTCAATCATTTGAGAGAGATATAAATAGAAGTGACCTAGAAGAGGTCTAGCACGTCCATTGCGCATCATCTTAAGAAGAATAACAAGCCAAGAAGATCAAGACCCTCAACGAGGACAAGCTAAAGTAGATCAAAGGAGGAAAAGCGTATTATTTCTTATGTTCTGAGCAGACCAAGTTGTGGAGGGTTGGACAGGTCTATTTTATTGTGGTTTTGTGCATAAGGGCGGTGGAATAACTCTGTAAGGAGGTCGAGCTTATTTTTGTGTCATTGAAGAGGGTCGAGACCCTTATTCTTAGTGAACAGAGAGACCATGAGGCCTGTGGAGTAGCTGGAGTGAGGGTTGAGCTCCCACAAGGTCATGCACTGGAGTTTAAGGGTTGAAATGTGAGGTGACCACAGAGAATCCAAGTCTAAGGTCGTCGTAGGAAAGAACCGAACCTGAGGTGGCCACAAGAGCCTATGACAAGGCTGAGAAGCCTCAAAGATTAGCTTGTACAAGGTTGAGACTCTTCAGGGCTGAGCAAAGGCTAGTGAGGAGGTATTTGGTATTTTTTCTTGTGTAGATTATTGTAGAGATTAAATGGTGAAAGATTGTCCTTGAATGTGGGATAGGACACACTGTTACAAGGCCTATATACAGTGGTTTGGAAGGGCTAACCCACTGTGAGGAAGCTAAAGTTTGAAGGCCAATTATACAGTGCATTTGAAGAGGTGAATCACTATGAGAAGGTAGATTCATAGAGCTAAGTATGCAAGATAATTTGAAAAGGCAAACACCCTTGTGAGCAACTACAGTGCAAAGGCACTCAAGCAGCAAAGTTCTCTATGAAATAGGTGGCAAAGGACTTGCCAAGTACACCAAGGACAAGAGGATCAAAGGGTTGTAAGTTAAGTGCATCTACAACAGGTCATTGTATTTGTTCTTGATTGTGTGGGCAGATTGAGGGTCAAAAGAGGTTGACCTCAAGCCCAAGTTTTGTCCTTGTATCAAGGCTTTGTAAAAGCCATGATCCATGGTACGAGAGCCTTATGTTTGTTGTTGTATTAAAGTTGTAATATAAACAAGTTTTGGGTCTGCATAAATTTTTGTGTACTTTATTGGTTTACCTATTGTTACATTTTCGCTACACAAAGTGCTTGGAGTTGTGTGTATTTCAGTGTGTTTATAATCATGATTAGACATAGACCTGATTCTTAAGTGCTATGAAAAATCAACAACTTTGACTTAATAAAATTATAATATAAGCCTAAGGGAGAGGTGAAGACACACAATCGTGGAGGAAGCGATTTTCTCTAAACCTGGAGACCCACCAGACTGAAGAGAAGTGAGGAGAAGTGCAGCATGGGATTTCAATAGAAATTCAAGGAGGTCAAGTTCAAAAAAGAGGGACCCTAGATGTTGAAAGAGGATTTAGAATTGTGGAAGAGGTTAAATTATCTATGGAGGCTGATTTCTCTAGTGCGCAGGGGCTGTACAAGACAAGGAGAAAGGGTGGCCAATTTGTTGGTGAGACAAGTTAATTTTCCAAGGCCGATTTGCTTCAGGTGGTTCGATTTCCAGAGGCGACTTCTTTGAGGCCAATTTTCCCAATGGGGTCGAGTTTCCAAGTCCCTAACAACTATGTTTCTCTATGTATTCTTTGTAGTTCTAACCCAGAATTTTCCTGAAAAGTTGAATGAAGATTGTGTTGGGTAGATACTCATTGTTGTGGTGTCATTGATCTCTTCATTTTATTTCTATTGCATTTTTAAGTTAATATACCAATGTATTGATTTTTTGGAAAATTCAAAAATCTTTGAGATAAATATTCTCTGGGGTTTTAATAAATTGCTAAAGTAAATCAATAAAATATGGTATTAGACAAATTAACACTATTAAAATGCATTATATGTAAAGTTCATAACACAAACACAACAAAGATGCATTGCACAGTACACCTGATAGGAAATGAAGAAAACAACCTGCAATAAAGAAGACCCCCCTTGAAATAATCAAGCAAAGAGTGAAGAAGATCATCCTTCAAACTCAAACTATGATAATTAAAACTAGCCCATAACAAAACCACCTTCAAACGCTCAAAAGACTCTGCATAATCAAGGTACATTGCAGCCCAAGCTCTTATAAGTGATGTGCAATGAGCCAGTGGATTTTCATTTATTATGTCAAAGGTTTTTTTTTTTCTAGAACTGCCTGTGATTTTTTTGACACTGATGTTTTGGGTAAACACTTCTCCCATCCCTTTCTTAAGAGCATAGCAGAAGATAAAATGAAATGTTTTTACGTTTTGCTATGCTTCTTAGAAGGTGAAGCATTTACATGAAAATTTGGGCTCAAAAACTTCTCACAGCCAAAAATTTGAAAATATATCCAACTGTGAAAGCTTATATTTTAATATTCTCATTTATAGGTCACCTTTAAACTTGCCTTCATTTTTATTTTTTGTCTCCTGTTTCGAGTTTTTTGAAGATATGGGTGGGATTTCACTATCAACAATATCTGGTACATAACATCCTGAAGGCAAGCTCTAAGCACCCTTTGGAAGTGCCATAAAGAGGCCTTTTGACAGCTGCCTGGAATCCTGAAGTGACAGGTTCTTACCCAGAACCTTGCAAATGTGTAAGGTTCAGGGTACAAACCTGACACTAAGGATTCCAGGCAGATCTTTATGGTACTTCTAAGGGTGCTTAGCACTCTCCGTATCCTTGATGTTTTCGAAGGGTGCTTACTGCTTAGCACTCACCATATCCTTAATGTTTATCGGCTGTATGCCAGCTGTAGATGAACTGTGTCCAGGCCGTATTCATATTGGATACAAAATATGGAATATTTGTGACCCTAGAGAGACACATATCCAGTCAATTAGATTTTTGCCTTACTAGGAAATGACCATTAAAATTTTCAATAACATCACTCTCTTCTAAACATATTATTCTCTCCTGTTGAGGAGCAATTTATGGCATTATAGTGGCATCAGAAAACATCAAGGATATGGAGAGTGCTAAGCACCCTTAGAAGTACCATAAAGATCTGCTTACTGCTTAGCACTCACCATATCCTTAATGTTTATCGGCTGTATGCCAGCTGTAGATGAACTGTGTCCAGGCCGTATTCATATTGGATACAAAATATGGAATATTTGTGACCCTAGAGAGACACATATCCAGTCAATTAGATTTTTGCCTTACTAGGAAATGACCATTAAAATTTTCCATAACATCACTCTCTTCTAAACATATTATTCTCTCCTGTTGAGGAGCAATTTATGGCATTATAGTGGCATCAGAATTTAACAAATTAGCATACATTATAAAACAAAAATGAACTCTATTCTCACAGCAAGACCGCTTTCTTTTTAGGTTCAAGAACAGGTGGATCAATATCAATGCCCATATTGGCAGCTGTTCCTGCAACTATTCTCATAGCTTTTTCAACTGTTGAACAATTCAAATCTGGCAGCTTCTCAGTTGCAATTGCCCGCAATTGATCAATTGTTATCTTTCCAACTTTCTGAATTTGTGGGTCCTTGGATCCTTTTTCAACTCCTGCCAACACCACATACAAAACAAATAACATTAACTCCATTAACCAATCGTGGGAGCATAAAATGATGTTATGAACCCACAATCCTAAGAAGACACTCTATTTAAACAACTCATATCCTCTTGGTAATTCATAATTTGGCAAATATTCAAAGCTTTTGGGAACTAGCAAAATAATTTCAGTGATATTGAACACAAGGTGAATAAGAGTAAAAGAATGAACATGTATGTTAACTTTGCAGCAGTTTTAGATTTTAATACAAAAAATCACAGAACGGTCCAACTGTCTTACATAAAAAAAATATAAAATGCAAACAGTATGTAATCTATTGAATGAATATCACCAATACATGCAGCATCTTACAGAAGAATATTTCATTGTACAAGTTGAGGATATCTAGTTGACATCATACGAAGCTTGCAGAAAGTTTCAGTGGAGCATAAAAAATTTACGATAAATCATTTTCCAACAAGTAGTTTGAACTCTAAACAAAACTGTTATCATTGCTTTGTTAAAGAAACTAATATTTTTATTAGTCCAGAAACAGGTTGACATTGGCTCTAAAGGAAGATATCAGTGCGGCCATGATAGGAAGGAAATCAAAATCCATGACTCCCCCTTTCCTCATCACATTTGAAATCTTCAACATGAACATACACAATTGCTTGGTGGACTCAGGTGCCTCGTCCACTGTGATGCCTTACGTTGTTGCTAAAAGACTGCATGCGATACCTGAGAATCATGCAATTAGACAGGACGAATGTGAAAGTAATTAGGGAACTGAAAGATGTGTTGATTCGGATGGCTGCTAAACCACAATACACACAAGTCATTGATATAGTGGTAGTCGATATACCCAAGGCTTATGGAACGCTGCTTAGTAGGGACTGGTTAGCAAAACTCAATGGATATTTGTCAACTGATTGGTCCCATCTCTTGCTGCCTCAGAAGGGAAAGGGTGATATGTTGAGAGTTGACTGAGAAAGATACATGAAGTATGTAGTGACGGAGCTAAATGGTCCCAATGAACCTGTAATGTTTACCAACTCTATTCTTGGGAATTATAGTTTCAATGTTTGTGCCACGGAAACCTGTTTTGCAGAATTCCATGCAGAAACAATTGAAGAAACTACAATAAACACATGGTTGGAAGCTCTCCCCCGTAGTCCAACTGACGAACCACCCTGTAATATAGTAGATGATAGAACTAGTCTCGTAGGAAGCAATTCAGTTGATGTAACATTAGACTCTATATTTTGGACACTCTATTTTAATGGCTCTAATTGCCTTGAAGGTGCAGGTGCTGAGAGCATTCTTATTGACCCACAAGGGAACCAACATCTGATGGCTAGCCGGTTGGAGCTCGCGTGCACCAACAACATGGCAGAATACAAAGGTTTGCTGCAAGACCTGAAAAAAGCCATTGATCTGAAGGTAAAAAAATTTAAAGCTTTTGGTGATTCACAGATAATTGTGGACCAGGTAAGGTACCAGCATGAGGTATGGAGCTTCATTGATAGTCTTGATTCTTTTAATATCACATACATACCTCAAGAGAAAAACCAGGATGCCGACCTGATGACTGGTATGGCTGCAAAAAGTTTGCCTTATTTTCAATTAAAGAAGAATAAATGTTATGTTGGAATTGATTTTCAGACCTTCCGTACCTGATAACATCTCAAATTGGCAGGCATTCGAAGGTGACGAGCGGATCCTTGAGCTCCTGCATTGCGAGAGGACATTCAAAAATGCACTCATTGATGAAAAAGAGCAGGACATGCCTGTGAATGAGAGTGAAGACGAGGTAATATCTTTCATGGAGAAATTTATCGTCAACAGGTTTGGCATCCCTGATGTTCTCATGTTTGATAACGCTTCTTATTTCTCATCACTAAATTTGACCGAATTTGCTATCGATAAATCAATTCGCATAAGGCATGCATCAAGCTATTACCCCCAGGGAAATGGAGTTGCAGAGTCCTCAAATAAAAACCTCATCCGCGTAATCCATGCATCTCTCGCCGACAACCAGAGGAAGTGGCACAACGCTCTAACAAATGCTCTCTGGGCTGATAGGGTCACCCCAAAGAGTAAGCATGCGAAACTGCAACACTTATGGCTGGGCCCGTTCTAAGCTGAGGAAAAAATTGGTCAGGGAACTTACAGATCGAAAACTTTACAGGGAGACACTGAGAAACTCCCTGTTAATGACCAACCTCTTAAGAAATACTTCCAGTAGCCACCACATGGTGGTTATCTCCTGAGTAGGTTAGAATTCATTTTACTTTTGCTGTTAGTTTAGTTCCATTTCCGTCTTTACTGTTCTTGTTTTTCTGCAAAGTTTATTTTTCCTTCTGTTTTGAATTTCAGCCCCTTTCAGCCAACTGATTTCGGTCCTCCCATCTTGGTAGAAGTAGTTAGAAGTAGTGCAGGTAGGACTTGATACACATAGACTAGTTGTTTTTTTTGTTGATTTAATTGAAGTCTTCCTCCAAGAAGCAATCTTTCAACACCTATTACAGTTCACGGGGTCCTTTAAAACTCGTTGGAACTAACCACTCCAAACGAAACAGATCTAATTGGGGTCTGTGATCGGGTTAGTTCCCCTTGTTGGTATAGCGAAAATTCGCCATGTCAACATGTCCAAAATTCAAGAATACGACCTTGATATCTATCCTAAGAAAATCATCAGGGGTTAAGGCTTGGTTGAGATGTTGACTGAAAATAATGGTGCTCTTTAATGGAGCTCACCCAAACTCCTCCTGCAGTAGATCGGCCCACATCTTGTCCCATCTAGGCAATGTGTCTCAACCCAAGATACTTTGGACAAAGACTTGTGACAACTCTGAGACATTGTTTAGTGTCAACCGTACAAGCTTTGTCGATTGAGGTGCCTCCCCAACGACTGCAACTTGATCATGGACCTCTTGAATCCTGGTGAGGAAGGGATCTATGCCTTCACCCTTCTGCATCTTGATGCTTCTCAACTTCTCCTAGAGAAACATCTTCCACCGCTCATAAGTACTTTGATATAGCTAGGAGAGAGCATCCCACATTTCTTTGGTCATACCTTTGTCTGCCACATGTGAGACTATATGATCTCAGACTCCATCCAAGATCATCCACTTCGCCTTCGCCATTTCTTTCATGTACTCCTTCAGCTGATCCGCATCCTGGGGAACGACCACCACATTATCTACATAGGCTTTCAGGCCATATTTATCTAGAAGGAAATATATCCTAGCCTTCCAGATGACATTGTTGGAGGCTCCCTCCAACTTATCCTAATCTCTAAGCCCAGTTGTGGCCATCTCTGAATCTGGTCGAAAATATCCCTCTTCCTCTGCTCAGCTGCTAAATCTGCTACTCGCACTCCCTTCTGGAGTGAAGAATTCTGCTTGCAGCTACTACCAACTGCAACTAGGAAAATCGAATTTCTAGACTAGAAACCCTATAAGAGAAATTCTCTTTGTGTGTGCCTTTCCCTTTCACCCGACGTTTATTCTGCTACTGCAAACTGCTGCAAAACCTTTCTGCGCCCAAACAAGGAATCTACCCAACAAAAATACTGCATTGTTGGTCCCTCTGCCTGCTGGAATCACTGAATCTAGCAAGCAGAATTTTTCTGCCAACCTGCACTGAAAAATCAGCCTAGCCAGCGACTCAAATTGCCTAGCTTAGGCCCTACGTAGCCTCCAGAAATTCATCCTGTTGCTCCCTATGAACAACAAATTTCTTTTTCTGCTTCTGAGCTTACTCGCCTAATCAAAATTGCTCTTATACCATGTGAAAATTTCACTATTGCAGCAACTGGAATTAATTCTTCTAACTGTTAATTAGATTAGCATTTTATTGCTATGGTAACAACAAATTAATCACACTGCAATCTTCACAAATAAAAAATATTGCGGAAGATAAACTGGAAACTAAGAAAACACTGGCACACACAGTAAATTTGACACACTTTTTTTGGACAAAAGTCCTCGGAAAAACCCAAATTGGCAAAACCAATGCAACAGCTAAGGGTTTTATTATTAAGCAACAATGAAATAATCTGAGTATAATCTGGATGTCGAAAATTGGCAATCCTACAGAGAAAATACTAGCAAAAATTATCTGAGGGAAATTACCCTCACTCTAAGCAATCCCGACACTTGACTACCTCTGAAAATAAAGTTGTCCACCTTTCCCTATGCAGCTTTTGTGTCACCCCTATGCAGTTTGCTACACGCTCAACCTAAAACAATTGCAAATCAAGTCGTCATGCCTACTGCTGACTGGGAAGCTGCTTCTCCGACCTTCTGGAAAACTTTCCCGGCCTCTGGAACTGAAAACTAGCTTCACTTCAGCAAAATCGAATTTCCTTTTGAGGCTTCTACGCTGTGTCTGTGCAACCTCATGGAGAAAATCTAGGCCTCTCTGCAAAGTATTCACCGGATATGGAAAATCTTCCTCTGGCTTCATTATCCCTGCCACTCTTTGTCTCTACCTCCTTTCTCCAACTCGAACTCTTTCGTCAACTACTGCTACTCTCTGGAAAATCAAACTGCCGAAGGAAATCAACCTCAAGTGTGTGCTTTCCATCTACCCATCGACTTCTTCTTATAATCTTTTGTTGGGACTCCAACAGCCAAGATTAAATCTTAATCAATGGCTAAGATTATTTCCCAGTCGACCCGTGTGTGTTTCTAGATGATTCACACATTTTTTCAATTAATATTGATTAATTAACCACTTTTCATAAGTTTAGACTTTCAAAATATTTAAAAATAGGCTAATATTCTAATTGAGACACTTCTAGGTGGAATTTCCATAAACGATTTCTGGGTTATGGAGAACTCCAGTGTTTTAGCCTCTCCACAAAGTTATGCGACTAGTACACCTCTGATACTACAAAAACTAACACAAGTAAGCCATTTGATTGAGTCTCTCTTGTGAATAGGCTTTAGGAATCGCTCCTTATCCCATTATTGATCAATCCATACTCGTGATTCCTCTCATATCGGTTATCCTCCCATCAGTGCAAGTCCGTAAAGAGCAGGGATCTTTAGCTGAGATGACAATGGGCTATTGCTCTATTGTTGCCCCTTAATCTAGTAGTTGCTCTATAGGATCCCCTCCTAGGACCCCTGCTAGTTTGAGTGGTAATAGCTACAAGTGATAAGTGTTATGGCTTGGGGTTTACTTCATGAAAGGTGTCTTAGTCTTATACTAGGTTATGTAAAACCATTGTCCATTTGCGCCTTTGTAGAGGGAGTGCTTAGGTGCTTGAGTTACCTTCCCTCTCCTTTGTTTTTCCAAGAACCCATATTTGCCTTTTTATTTCTTGATAGGGCTTATTTAACAAGCTTCATTGATTTACTGTGTAATAATGATCCTATAATTGATGAACAATTTATCGCTTCAATGGGTGTGCGATGTTCTTTGAGTTTCTTTTACTTTGATAGGCGTGATATGCATGGATACTCTTAGGGATGAGTGTCTATATACAAGGGTGTAGATCTCAAGCTATAATTGACTTTGGATTGTTGTACATTCCTTGTCATTCTTTTGCATTTTGATATCTGGTTTATGCTTTTTCTTTTCTTATAGTTGCATTAATCTTGGGTATTTCCAAGCCCTTCTCATAAGACAAGGCCAACAAGGAACTAGTATGAGTAACTAACAAAAACCAATCAAAAGATGGGATAACAAAACGAGCAGAATGATGACAATTGTCAAGTATGAATAACATGGAACATTACCATTACCATAACCTCCTATTTGTGCCTCTCCTGGAGAGTGAAAGAAAGACCCTAAGGAAGGTCACACTGAACTAGCGGCAAATGATAACCACCACGGTGAAATAAGAGAATAAGTGCACAGCCAATAGCGGTCTATAATCCAATTTCTATTGATCAGTGGTTGTCATTGATGTCAACCCAAACAACACCAGGGGCTACCCCGATCTTGCATGGGCATTTTGACTTGACAACTTACTCTATTCTGAGTCAAGGATATTCTATATGAATTCTACTCGTCGAGATGTTTCCGTTGATATATGGCACGCCAAGTAATTCTTCACGGTTTGAGAGATATTCATGTTTGAAGTTAGTACCCCAGTTAGTGGACTAAAACCCTATGAGGTTGTGGCATGGCACTCATAATTGGTTGTGGTCATTGAATAGTCAATAATTAATAATAAAAAAATTTCTCCTAAAATCCATCCAACGTTCACTTGTTGAGGACCCTCTCAACTCAAGACATTCATATAAATAATGACCCTCATATCCTCCTCTAGTAGGGATTTTGTGGCTTCAAACAGGTCATCATGGCATTTTCGCTATAACTTTTTTCTGTGAAGCTTCAGAAGCTGAAATTAAATGAGTCGAAATCTTGATGAACCTCGTGACCGAATTTCAAATCTTGGTTCGCTATATTTTCGGAGATATGATCTGAGGAAGTTAGGGTTTTTGCAGGCTCCTGAATTCCATGTCAAACAGGTGACGTTGGGAAAATCGTCATAACTTTCTCTCTAAGCATTAGATTCAAATTTCGTAAATAGTCACAGAAAGAGGACAAACTGTAGTTTGTTGAGTAGCGTTTTCAAGGCCGAAGGTTGCAACAGTGACACATGGCACTTCGTACAAGTTCGCTCTACTGAACCAGTCTATAATCAGGTCATTGTGGGATATTGGGCATAACTCTTTCTTGAAGAATCCAATCTTGATCAGACCTGTGGAGTTGGCAAGAGGACTCAGAGGACTACCAAAAGACGAAATTTCAAACCCTGGAGATCTCAAATTACATAGATACAACAAATTCAATATCGAGCTCCTAGAAGGCAAGAAAAAGCATGCATTCAAGGATCACTACAGTAAGGACCACACATCAACAGTCAAGGGTAACTCTCCTACAGCAAGGTATGTATGATTAGTGTTTACATTTGAATTTTGAATATCATCTCTGACATATCTCTATGTCTCTATATGTCACAATTAGTTTTTCGAATGTCCTATTCTTGATACTACATATTCTTGATGCTACACCAAGTTTCCTAAATCTATATGATGTTGTAAGTTCATGTTACTTGTCTTGTCATAGTTGATAAAATGGTCTCCGTTGTTGTACTTACAACTTGGTCCATCACAAGTCTATGGTCTGTGATAAGTTTTTATTGTATATATCTTTAGGTCAATTTTGGATATAGTCTTGCATAGAGTCCAGGCCTATATCAAGAGTGAGTCTTTGTCTACTGTTGCAACAAGTCAACAACAAAAGTGACAAGCACACTTCAGGTATGCATTGTAAATTTAAATTGTATTTATTCATTACTATGCACATACATGTGTTTTGCAGGCAGAGGTAAGTTGAAGGGTATTTTGTTTTGTTTTGGGATTGGTTTCGTCGAGCAAATTTTGCATGCAAGTAGAAGAAGATTCAAGTAGAGCTTCAAGCAAGAATTCAAGAGCAGAAGTATCAAATCAAAGGAAGCATTGCAGCGGGACATCCTTTGAAGACATGACAACCATCTGTATATTGTGAAGAAGTGTCAAGGCCAAGAGTCATCATTGTAAAGTTGTAAAAGAGTCATTTGTAATAGTATCATCATTGGAAGAGTCATTATTGTAAAAGAGTCAATCTGCTTAGAGCCAAAAAGGCATTATTGGGAGGTATAGGAGTCCCTGTTGGGATGATGTCATGGTTAGGTTGCAAGTCATAGTGTGATTGGGTGTTCGGTCAAAATCATTGTAAATCATATTGTATCGTGGATCGTTGTCCCTGGTACAGGAATCCACACTCTTGTCTCATTTCAGTCATTATAGGGTGGCAGGGAGGTTCTAGGCTGGTGCATAAAATCGCCTACAGGTTCGAGCCTGTGAACACTTCAAAGTGGTAGGTTGGTCTAGGATGTTGGGGCATCCATTCAGTTGACTATTGAAGAAACCAGGGCATTGGAGTGTCCTTCCAGTGGGAGTTGGAGAAGAATGTTTTTTCTAGAATTCTAGGAAGTTGTTGCTTTCATTTCAGTTAGAAAAGCGTTCGGTGGTTTTTGACCCGGAGGGGGTTTTCCACCTAAAATTCTTGTGTCTAGTGTGTTCTTTTATTTACTGTTATTACTGCATAAACATTAATAATAATTGAAGATTAACTAATGCGCTGAAAAGATTTAAAAGTGTTAATTGCTAAGGAATACTGATTCACCCCCTCCCCAAGTATTTCCAACAATTTCAACCTGTGATCCATACTAGAATGCCTTAAACATTAAATGAAAGCACTTGAATGCAAAAATGGTCAATATACCTCACAATAGATGACCCACCTTCATTGGATGAATAGGCCAAACCAATGAATGTACTGACTAGAGAACGGGTGAAGGGCATCTAAGGTTGGCTATCTGTGGAAGATAGTAGGGGCTGTTGGCTAGCATGTTGTATCATAGGAGAAAAAAAATCTCCTAGGGTTACCCATGTATGTGGATGGGTAACAAGCCACAAAATGAAAACAAACTTAATAATGAGATTAATGAAATCTATTGCAGAGGATCAACGACCTCTTAACCTGGAATCTTCTAGTATATCTAACAAAAGCAATGGATCATCCATATCCTGCCATTCGCAGTCACAAAGCAACTTCAACAACTTTCCAAATTCAACTCTGAAGGATGAATTTAATATCGACTGGTGTGAAATGAAAATTTTGCAGACTCAAAGGGCAATTGCAATTACAAAAAATAGAGGGTCGAGAAGAGACTTTTAGGTCTCAACCCTCTAATTTACATGCATATACATGACTTGAAGAATGTATTGTGTAGACAAACTCAAGTATCATATGGAGATAGTCTCTTCTAAGAAAAAGAACTTGAACCTATGCTTCAAACTAAGTTGTCTTCGCCAAGCTATCAAGTAAAATAATTTATATCAGTTTTGTAGCACCGAAGGTGTTCTAGCCTCGAAACTTTATGGAGAGGCTAAAACACAGGAGTTCTCCATGGCCCATAAATCATTTCTGGAAATTCCACCTAGAAGTGTCTCAATTAGATTATTAGCCTATTTTTAAATATTTCCTAAGTCTAAAGTTAGGAAAAAGGGTTAATTAATCAGCGTTAATTGAGAAAGGTGTAAATCATGTAGAAACTCACACGGATCGACTAGGAAATAATCTTAGCCATTGATTAAGTTTTAATCTTGGTCATGGAGTCCCAACAAAAGATTATAAGAAGAAGTCAATGGGTAGATGGAGAACACACACTTGAGATCAATTTCCTTGGGCAGATTGATTTTCCACAGAGTAGCAGCAGCTACCGAAGAGTTCGAGCCAGAGAAGGGAAACAGAGGGGAGCAAAGACAGTGAGTCTGGAGGATTTTTTCCAGTTCCGGAGAGTCAGAAAGAGGAGGGCAAGATTTTCTCCAGGAGCTTACGCAGAGGCAGTGCAAAGCCTCAAGAGGGAAATTCGATTCAGCTGAAGAGGAAGAGACGTTTTTGGTTCCAGACGTTGGGAATCTTTTCTAGAGGGTTGGAGAAGCATTTTCATAGTCAGCAGCAAGCAGGACAACTACGCTAGGGTGATGCAGGGCCTGCATAGAACTGGTTGGACGACTATCTTTTCTAAGGCAGTCAAGTGTCGGGATTGCTCAAAGTGAGGGTAAAGTCCCTTGGATAATTTTTGCCAGTATTCCTCTTGGATAGATTTGCCAAGTTGGCAATATTTATTGTACTCAAAATTTCTCACTGTTGCTTAATAATCAAAACCCTCAGTTGTCACACCGGTTTTCCAAAGTTGGGTTTTTTCGGGGACCTTTGTCCAAAAATAAGTGTGTCAATATTTATGTGCGTGCTAGAATATTTCTTAGTTTCCAATGGTATTATTTTCCACAGTATTTTTTTCAAGATTGTAGTGTGTTTATTTCATTGTTGTTGTAGCAATAAACTGTTAATCTAATTAACAGTTAGAAGAAATAATACTAGTTGCTAAAATTGAATTTTAGTGGTGAAAATTTCACGTGGTATCAAAGGGAGATTGATCAAACAGCGAAGCACAGAAGCGGAGGCAAAAATTCGTTGTTTAGAGGGAGCAAAAGACAAATTTATCTGGCAATGCGAGTTCCTTGAGCAAATTTGATTTTTTAGTGCAGGTTGGCAGAAAAATTCGGCTTGCCAGATAAAGTGATTCCAGCAGGTAGAGGGGGCAGCAGTAACTCAGATTTTCGCTGAGAAGATTCCTTGTTAGGCACAGAGGATTTTGCAGCAGCAGAATCAACATCAGGAGAAAAGAGAAAGGCACACACAAAGGGAAATTTCTCTCAGAGGGTTTCGAGCATAAAAATCCGATTTTCCCAGTTCTAGTCAGCAGTCGTTGCACGTAGAGTTCTTCACTTCAGAAGGGAGTGCATGTAGCAAAATCAGCAGTCGAGCAGAGGAAGAGGGAGATTTTCGACCAGATTCAGAAATGGCCACAGCTGGGCTTAGAGATCAGGATAGGTTGGAGGGAGCCTCCAACTATGTCATCTGGAAGGCTAGGATGTCCTTCCTACTAAATGAATATGGCCTGAAAGCCTATGTAGATAATGTGGTGGCAGTACCCCAAGATGCAGATCAACTAAAGAAGTACAAGAAAGAAATGGTGAAGGCGAAGCAGATGATCTTGGATGGAGTCCAAGATCATATAGTCTCACATGTGGCAGACAAAGGTACGACCAAGGAAATGTGGGATGCTCTCTCCCAGCTATATTAGAGTACTTCTAAGCAGCGGAAGATGTTTCTCCGGGAGAAGCTGAGAAGCATCAAGATGTAGAAGGGTTAAAGCATAGATCATTTCCTCACCAGGATTCAGGAGGTCTGAGATCAACATGTAGTCGTTGGGGAGGCACCTCAGCTAACAGAGCTTGTACGGTTGGCACTAAACAGTGTCTCAGAAGAGTGGTAGGTCTTTGTTCAACGTATCTTGGGCCGAAACACATTGCCTAAATGAGACAGGATGTGAGCCGACCTACAGCAGGAGGAGTCGAGGTGAACATTGTTGAAGAGAACCATCAGCAGCAGCAAGGGCCTGAAGGGTGAGAAGGAAGTGGAAAATGTGGCCCTAACATCAAAGGGTCTCAATCAGGGATAGGGGGAGAAAAAAAAAGGACCTATCTAAGGTCACGTGCTTCAGGTGTGGCGAGTTTGGCCACTAGAATACTCAGTGTCCTCTCAGGAAGAAGGACAAGCAGGAGAAAGCGTTCGCAAAGATAGAAAAGATGTCCTCCAGGCTAGAGGAAGACTTTTCTATGTTTGCAACTATACCTCCAGGGGTGAGGTGGGGCGATATGGAGTGACAGTCCCAGAGTCACAGAGGTTTGGGCAAGGTCCATTGAGGTGTCCTTCTCATGGATCATTACCATGCCACAGGGACCCACAATATTCAGTAGCAAGATGGATCAGTGTCAGTTGATGCAGTCAGACTCTTGAGTGATGATTGCAAACTAGTTGCAGTCAGGTGCCGAGGAGCGCAGTGTTGACAATAGAGCAGGTGACTCAGTGTAGAGTTAACAGCAGCGCAGATTCCCCAATGGACAGTGCAGAGGCTAGTAGCAGTCAGATACTCAGGTGACAGATGCAGCACAAAGACAACTGATTTAGTATTTTGGATGCTTCTTAGTTGCAGTAGTTGCAGTTGCAGCAGCAAAGGTTGAGAGGGAGTTACAATGCAGATGAGGAGTTGGCAGCGATATGGCAGTGTCAACAGCAACAAAGATGCAACATCAAAGTTGCACAATGATTGGTGGGCAATGGCAAGCAGTCACAGTAGTCAAACATCAGCAGCGTGACAAGGGTGATACAAAGACAGTGTGTTGTAGCAGTTGTGCAGCACTAAAACACCTTCCTCACTAAGAGGGAGTGTAAGTTTTTGTAGCATCGGAGGTGTTCTAGTCTCGAAACTCTATGGAGAGGCTATAACACAGGAGTTCTCCATAACCCAGAAATCGTTTCTGAAAATTCCACCTAGAAGTGTCTCAATTAGATTACTAACCTATTTTTAAATATTTATTGAGTCTAAACTTGGAAAAAGGGGTTAGTTAATCAATATTAATTGAGAAGGGTGTGAATTATCTAGAAACTCACACGGATCGACTAAGAAATAATCTTAGCCCTTGATTAATTTTAATCTTGGCCGTTGGGAAGTCAATGGGTAGATGGAGAACACACACTTGAGATAAATTTCGTTGGGAAATTCGATTTTCCAAAGAGCAACAGCAGTTGCGAGAAGAGTTCGATCCATTGAAGGGAAGCAGAGATGGGCAGAGACAGTGAGTTAGAGGAATTTTTCCAGTTCCAGAGAGTCAGAAAGAGGAGACCAAGATTTTTTCCAGAAGGTTACGCAAAGCCTCAAGAGGGCAATTCGATCCAACTGAAAAGGAAGACGTTTTCAGTTCCAGAGGCCGGGAAATTTTTCTAGAGGGCTAGAGAAGCGTTTTCCCAATCATCAGCAGGCAGGAAGGCTAATTGGCAGCTGATTTAGGCAGAGCGTTTGAGGGACTGCGCTAGGGTGACACAGAGCCTGCAAGATCTGGTCTTACGGCTAGTTTTTCAGAGGCAGTCAAGTGTCGGGATTGCTCAGAGTGAGCATAAATTCCCTTAGATAATTTTTTTCTAGCATTCCTCTTGGATAGATTCATCAGTTTGGTGATATTTACTGTACTCATAATTTCTCACTGCTGCTTAATAATCAAAACCCTTAGTTGTTGCACTGGTGTTACCAAGTTGGGTTTTTCCAAGGACATTTTTCCAAAAATAAGTGCGTCAATTTTTATGTGTGTGGTAGAATATTTCTCAGTTTCCAGTGCTATTATTTTCCGCAGTATTTTTGTGAAGATTGCAGTGTGTTTATTTCATAGTTGTCGTAGCAATAAACTGCTAATTTAATTGACAGTTAGAAGAAATAATACGAGTTGCTGCAATAAATTTCAGTGGTGAAATTTTCACAATTTCAAATCAGAAATCAGAACATTAATACGATAAAATCCTCAACTACTGCATAGGACAAGCATAGACAATGCAAAAAATTCTTAAAATATCAAAATCATAAGTTTTAATCCATAAATGCATAAAGGCTGCAAATCCATGCTCCATCCAAACATTGAGAAGTCATGGCAGGCCAGAAGTTGTTCAGGCATACTCTGTCGCGTACGTGACTGCTATTTATTAGGAACAAGGCACAAATTCGTCCAAATATTTAGACTCCTATAAGCTTAGAGTACTCCAATTACAAAGTTTACAGCATTCTTTCCCTGATTAATAATTAATTAAGCCTTTCAAAAATCAATGACCAGTTGACAAGCTGAAATTCTCAGATGACTATGGACTCATATTTAACTTTAAGACTACCAGCATTCTCGCTTGTATCAGATTGCGCAAACTATACAAATTGCTAAATAGAGAATAAAGATTTCTGTAGGATAATTCTCAAACTGAAAAGAGAATTCAGAAATTCATTGCATCAAAACCAACCTAAACACAAAAGAAATATAAAAACTTATGGGCATTTATTTTCGGAATAACCTTTTGTGGAAAATGGATAACAAAGGACATTCACCACCCAGCTGTACAAATTCAGCTAGAATGCCACCCCAAAGCTAGGCTATGAAATGACAAAGGTTGTGGAACCTCTAGGCTCTCTCAGTTTCCCCATGGATTGCACAGAAACACAGTTGAGCCATGACTAGCACCGACAAGGAAAAGAGAAAACACAGTTGAGCCACTACTAGCATCCGCCAGGCAGAGTGAAAGTTATAACAGCTCAAAATATTAGCAAAAGCACTGCTACAATAGATGGCTTGATAGCCTTTCTAGCACCAACTAGGCAAAGACTATCTGCGAACACCAACTGGTCAGAGGTCCAACTGCTCAGACAGTGGGGTATCCTTGCTAGCACCGACTAGACCAAGGAATTCCCATTCATCTCCAATGCAGCAATTTCTAGCCTCAATTCTGCACTGCTAAGCCCCTCACAGGAACAGGAGTTCAGTCAAATCTTGGCAAAACCGTCTTTCCCATCTGCACAACCGTCTGGGCTCCAGAACATGAACCTGAGACTGAGGATTCAACTTCTTTACAACCTTCATCGCAGCATTCCCCTTGGCTATCTCAACTGGTATGAGCTGTACCAGAGTGAACGTAAGTATCTGGGATGGAAAAAAGAACCCCCTCATGATCTCAAAGTGAAGCTTATATACAAGGAGGGTTGATAAGCATTTAATATGCATGGAGTGATATGTCCAAAATTCCTTCAAGATCTTACTTAACTCTTCCACCTATGCTAATCATATGGGGTAAATTAGGAGGGAAACAGCAGTCGTATCATAGCCCCTCTCTCGCTCTGGTAGCATCCATATTCCATTTTTTATAATAGTCATCTCTTGATATTTCATCACATTTACACCATAGTCTAGAATCTGGATATCAACTTAGGAAAAAGAAAAAGTTATCCTAGGTGAACTAATGTGTTCTCTAGTGGAGGGCCTTGGCCTTTAGCTTGTACTGTTGTTTTTCTAGTTGCAAGATAGACTAGAGCAATTTTCTATCTGATAACTACTTCCAGTGATACAGTTTAAAATTCTTAGAGCATTCAAATCATCAAGCAGTTACAGTTAGAAATTTTCAACCATTAACTTCAGTAAAGCAGTGGAGCTCACACTGAAAACAATGAGACAAGAGACACCAAAATTACTTTGGGAAAACCCCACTCCAAGGAGAAAAAGCCGGCAACCTTTCCTTATGAGAAATTTTCCAAATCATCCAATTTGTACATCACAATATTCAAGTCAAAATATCAACTGTTGACCACATTCAATGCCAAGTCAACCCAAGTCAAAGGAGAGAGAAAAGTCAACATTCTGATCATTGGTCAAGTCTGGTCAAAGGGCTGAATTTCAGCCTACAGCTGCTGGTCAAAGGGCCAAAATTTGGTCCTGTAATTCCTCATAGAAAATTGATCTAGCCATGGGATTTGACCTGGGGTCAAACCTTGGTCAACACCCCAGAAACAGCTCCAAATTTCATTCAACAGACAGTCAAAGATGCTAGGAATATTCGGCCTCCAATTTCAGTCAATAGTTTGGTCAAACAGCAGCAGAAGAGTCCAAGTCAAAGCTGGTCAACACAGAGAACAGAAAGTCAACCCGCTGGTCAAGATAGTCTTCTTCTTCTTCGCACATGTGAGCAGAGATTCTCCTTGTAGAACAGGTACGAATCGTTGAGTTGATGTGATGCCAAATGGATGAGTCGAATTGCCAATATATAGTAGTCTCATCAAGTGGGTTTTGACCTGTTGAAAAATGTAACTACTGTCGGTCTTCATAATTATATTTGAGTCACAATGTAATGTATTTGTCAAAAGAAAGAAAAAGAAATTTTACTGTAAAAGAAATTGACTTGTTAAAGCATGGGTTTCATGCTTTGGTGATCTGGAAATGGAGAACTTCTCTCAAAAACTGACCGTCTTTTCACGCTTTGCAAGTAAACAAAATGGGTCTTAAAAGGTAAACAAGTTTCACAACCTCTTCAAGATGGTAAGTTTGGTTTTCATATGAAATTTTAGGAGTAACACATCACATGAAACTCAAAATGACAAAACATGAAGAGAAGAAACCAGCATTTGATGATGGAGTTCACCCCTCCTGGGCTACATCTCCAAGCCTGCTCCAACAACTAGACTGCTCTATTGATTTCAGTGGCAAATGAGTACATACAAATTGTTGACAGTAGAGTGGCTTGTTTCTCCTACAAAGAATTCTCACTCCAAAAATATGACTCCCTACAGCAAGTCATGAAAATGTCAACATAAAAAGGACTCACACATCAGGTCCTTGTACTCCACCTGAAATCCAAGCACAAAAACATACAACAATTCCACATTGAAGTACTGAAAAGAGCTTCTCTCATGAACACATAATGAGAAAAGACTAAAAAGAGTTGTTCTACTGAAGTAACAGTTGCTGCAGATGAAATTAGAAGGTTGGAAAAAGCCTGACTAGGTTCTCTCCATGCTCAAAATGCCTTCAAACTGCTTCAAAACATTGATTGTCTTTGGCAATAAAAGATTTGATCTTGCAAAACGTCCTTCATAAAGTGCTCAAATCAGAAAAATGAGGTTGCCAATGAGTTCAGGACACTCAAAAACCCCCATCTAGGCTCTTCTTGAGCTCAAAAAGGTTAATATTCTAAGAATTGGGCAAGTTATGCTTCTCCAAGCCAAGCTCTGCTATTTGTCCTGCAATTTGGCCAAATCTGCTAATTGTCCTGCAAATTCGCCCTTTAAACAATCCGCCGAGCGACAAATTCACCCGCAAAAGGTGCATTTTGTCACCTCATTAAATTTCCCAATGACCCCTATGCGCAAAATCAAGGCCACATGGAGTGCCCATAAGGTCGAGGACTAGGGCCAGTTGTCCGCCCCCGTCAGCTCTGCCTCCTTTTTCGTCGGGTTGTGGTCACATTTGTCCATAGGGTTAAGCTCTGGGGCCAACTGCCCGCCCCTGCTGTCAGAGCTCCCTATCTCCTTGTTGTTGGTTATGCGCCATCCATGTGACTAGGTTCGGACCTTAATTGTCGCCCCTGTCGGATTTGGCTCCACGCTTAGTCCCGTGCCACCCACAACACCGAGGGCTAGGGTTGAATCCCCACCCCCTCTCCAGTAGCACCCCATAGCTCGTGCAGGGTCATATAACAAGCGTCGTGACCAGGGGTTGGGGCTAGTCCTCGCCCCCTCTGACTTCGATCCTCCACCGTGGTCTTATGGGTGCAATGAAACCTAGGGTCGAAGCTACCACCCCACCCTCTCTGCCATATCTCTGTGGTCGTGTGGTAGTGGCATGGCCGGGGGCCGAGGCTCACCACCTAGCCCCTCCTCCCAATGCATAAACATTATCACTTAAATATTAATCGATGACATGGTATGTTAAGAACCAACCTGTGGTCCACCGGTAGAGCGCGGAGTTTGTACACAGTAGATCGAGGGGTCGAACCCCACCGAGGCCTTCAGGCCTATTACCAAAAATTTTGACCAATGAGGAGGCACCACATGGCGGCCTCTAATTGGACCACGTCATCGGCACGAACCAATCAAATGATGATAACTTTCCCCTGTACGGACGGACACTTGGCGAGCTTTGATTGGCCCTCCGTACACCCAATTAGCATGCTGACATCAACATGATGTTAGCAGTACGGACTGCCCAGTCAACAGCCCATTTGCAAATTTTTTTGTTGGTCAATAACTTCAGAGTGTCATACTTCTTCATACGACATTGGATTGAGGCGATTTACGCATCGTTGGAATCAGGACTACGAACACTATGACTTGACGCCTATTTCGGGAGATTTCGAACACTTTCATTTTTGAGCCTATTTTTTATCTCTGGATCATACCTCCCCACTAGGAACTTATGGAACCCAAAAGTTTATCTTGAATCAGTAAATAAGTGAGGAAAAAGCTCATAAACTTTCCCGATCTCAATCACTCTTGCTCTTTTGAATTGGTGCCTTCGAGCTCCAATCAAGATACTCAACCTTGCCTCTGCATGAAGTCCTTATCTTCCTGTCAAGAATTGAGCCACAATTCTTCTAAACATGCAGGAACAAAAAATTTGATGGATGGAATTTGAGCATTCTCTCCAAAACCATCTTTGTTTGGCTCAAACAAACTTCATCTTGAAGTCCCTCTTTGCTAAAGACAAACTTGATCTTCCATCTAAAAATTAGAAGCAACTCAATGCTTGCCATGCACTGATTCATACTTTGCTTTACTATCCTCAAGCTGCACTTGTACTCTTCGGTACACTGGTTGCATTTGTTCAATGACATACTTGGCTTTGTCCACATAATCATGGTCATCTTCTGCACAATCTTTATCAAAGATTAAATTCACAAACAAGCTTCATTTCGAAACACTTGTATCAGTGAGTGCTTGACACAACTATAGACATACTGGATGAAATACAAATGCTCATCCCAAAAAGTCCTCAAACAATTGGACTCATCATCAAGCCAAAATAACATGACATGTCAAAGAAAACACACTTGTTGCAAATAAGTGATTGTACATGACTTCACTTTACAAAGTACCCAAACAAGAATATACAACAAGTATTTACAATTTTACAAAGCAAGCAAATTGTACAAAATAGTCTACCATTCATTTGTCTATCCCAAGCTTATGGGTTCTCTTTCTGCACCCGCTCTACTTAGAAGGTTGTTTTAGGAACTACATCAGTTTCCTCTTTGCCACCTGTCACTTTCCTTGCAAGGGATTTCATGACCTCTTTTTCCTTCTTGGGATGACATTCCGGATGAAGTTTCCAAGATCCTTCAACCCGGTGCCCATTCATGTTACAATGGGTACAAAAATGTTTTCACTTGCCCATCGACAAGGAAGTCTTCATAGCAAGGAGAGATTCCTCGTGCTTTGTCCCAAGGATTTTATCCATTCTTTTGACCATCGCTTTACATTGCTCACAATCGGCCACACAATGGTTAGCTGCATCACAAAATGTGCAAGGAAACATGTCCCATAAATAATCAAAATCAACAACATTTTTAAAATCACCATGACACGTATCCATGTGCTTTGGGTTGTGACATTGACGATGAGGACTGGACTTTGCATGTCCCTCGGAACATTCATCTTTATTTGGAGACATATGCCATTATCACTACCATCATGGTGTGACATATCATCACTTGATGATTTCTTTGCCTCAACAACTTTAGATCACTCTCCAACTTCTCCATGACCATAACCCAATCCTTCATATCGTGGTCATTCCTTCAACTTGATAGGATTAGTGATACCTTGGCCATTGATTCCGAGGCCTCTTCCTTCATAACATGTCTGAGTTAAAAACTTCATACCAATACCTTTGGTATGCTTTTCAAAAGCTGCAAAAGATGTGTTATCAACATTAGTTGAAGGAGTAGAACTAGAAATGCTAATTATCTCCTTTGATTTGTCACCCATCTTTTTTGTTTCAGATGTTGATGACGAAGTAGATGATGACTCAAGCCACCCACTTTTACCAACAGGCACATAAGGAGAATCTTTTAGATGCTGACAAAACTCACAAGCATCATTCTCAACATAGGGTCCATATCCTGTGTTTGGACCATGCCCACAAATTGGCTTCATCTTGGAGGGATTCTTTGTTGCTTCTGGAATGGAACTCTCACCAATTTGTTCCTCCAGTACATGCTGCAATTGAAGGTGCATTTGTCTTTTCTCCTCCTCTGCAACTTCAGGCAATCTCCTCAACTCAACATTATCCATTCAAAGAGAAATTAATCTCCTCCAACTCTTGGAGTCTTTCATGCTTCAGTTTCTTGCCCATACTTACAACTTGGTTAGAACCAGCTCTGATCCAACCTGAACTAGAAATGGAGAACTTCTCCTCTCAAAAATGGACCGTCCTCTAACACATTGCAAGTAAACAAAATGGGTCTTAAAAGGTAAACAAGTTTCACAACCTCTTCAAGATGGTGAGTTTGGTTTTCTATATGAACTTTTAAGAGTAACACATTCACATACAACTGAAAATGACAAAACATTAAGAGAAGAAACTAGCATTTGATGACGGAGTTCACCCCTCCTAGGCTATGTCTTCAAGCTTGCTCCAACAACTAAACCGCTATATTGATTTCAATGGCAAATAAGTACATACAAATTGTTGACAGATAAGAAACATTCTCCTACAAAGAATTCTCACTCCAAAAATATGACTCCTTACAACAATTCATGAAAATTTCAACATAAAAAGGACTCACACATCAAGTCCTTGTAATCCACCTAAAACCCAAGCACAAAAACATACAACAATTCCATATTGAAGTATTGAAAAGAGCTTCTCTCATGAACACATAATGAGAAAAGACTAAAAAGAGTTGTTATACTGAAGTAACAGTTGTTGCAGATGAAATTAGAAGGTTGGAAAACCCCTGACTAGGTTCTCTCCATGCTCAAAATGCCTTCAAACTGCTTCAAAACATTGATTGTCTCTAGCACTAAAAGACTTGATCCTATAAGAAGTCCTTCATAAAGTGCTCAAATCATAAAACTGAGGTTGTCAATGCGTTCAAGACGCTCAAAAGCCCCCATCTAGGCTCTCTTGAAAAAGGTTAAGAATTGAGCAAGTTATGCTACTCCAAGCCAAGCTCTACTATTTGTCCTGCAATTTGGCCAAACCTGCTAATTGTCCAGCAAATTTGCCCATTACACAGTTCCTCGAGCGACAAATTTGCCCGCAAAAGGTGCATTTTGTCGCCTCATTAAATTTCCTAATGACCCCTATGCGCAAAATCAGGGCCACATGGAGCGCCTATAAGGTTGGGGGCTAGGGCCAGTTGTCCACCCCCGCCGGCTCTAGCTCCTTTTTCATCGAGTTGTGGTCACATTTGTCTGTCGTCGGAGCTCCCTATCTCCTCGTTGTTGGTTATGTGCTAGCCACATGACTGGGGATCGGGCGTTAATTGTCGCCCTTGTCAGACTTGGCTCCACGCCTAGTCCCATGGCACCCACAGCACTGGGGGCTAGGGCTGAATCCCCGCCCCATCCAACTTCACTCCTTTGTCGTGGTCTTATGGGTGCAATGAAACCTAGGGTCGGGGCTACCACCCTGCCCTCTCCGCCATATCTCTATGGTCGTGTGTTAGTGGCATGACTGGGGTTCAGGGCTCACCGCCCAGCCCCTCCTCCCAATAAATAAACACTATCACTTTAAATATAAACCAATGACATGGTATGTTAAGAACCAACTTGTGGTCCACAAGTAGAGAGCGGAGTTTGTACACGGTAGGTTGAGGGGTCGAACCCTGCCGAGGCCTACGGGCCTATTAGCAAAAAAATTGACCAATGAGGAGATGCCACATGGCAGCCTCTAATTGGGCCACATCATCCGCACAAACCAATCAAATTATGCCAACTCCCCTTGTACAGATGGACACTTGGCAGGCTCTGATTAGCCCTCTGTACGCCCAATTGGCATGCTGACATCAGCATGATGTTAGCAATACGAACTGCCCAGTCAGCCCATCTGCAAAACAATTGTTGTTGGTCAAAAACTTCATAACGTCATAACTTCTTCATATGACGTCGGATTGAGGCAATTCAAGCATCGTTGGAATCAAGACGACAAACATTATGACTTGATGTTGGTTTCAGGAGATTCCGAGCACTTTAATTTTGGAACCTATTTTTGATCTCTAGATCATTGGATCAATGGTTAATAGGTCAAAGCCTCCATTGCAAGCTTCTAGGGTTTGTGTCAAGAGTCCTTGTCCTTGTCATAATGTAATAGACCCTTCTTAGGCTTCTTGAGTCAAGAAAGAAATTTATTTTAGTGTCAAATAGGTCATTTAGGCCTCCTCCACCAAGTCGGCCTCATCAAGTGAATTCGACCTCACAGATTCACTATATATAGGCAATAATTCGACCTCATTTGGAGTACCAACCAAGAAGTTTTATGTGTAGTAGCTAGAAGCAATAAAAGGGTGTGAAATTCAAGGAAGAAGGAGGAAAACCTAGTGAAGGAGAAGGAAGTCTTTGTCAAGCAAAAGAAGTCGAATTTTCTCTCTCTTTGTCTCACACGTGTGAAGGAGCTGATGTTGCAAGAGGGTCAAAGTTGCAGACTTGAAGTTGGGCCGAAATTCTAATGTCACTGGGCCGAAATTATGTCTTTGGTCCAGTGTTGTTGCAGTTGATCCTTGGAGTCTAGAAGGACAGTTTGAGGGTTGCCTTGGTGGAGTGAGAAGAGTCATTTGTCAAGTTTAATGTCTTGGCCCATCTCAATTTGATTAGTGGAAGAGTTTGACTAGGCTTTCCCTAAAGATGGGTTTTAGCCCTAGTTGAGTGCCTACATCTGGTGTCGTTGATCTTCATGTTTTGATTTGATGATTGCTTTTTATGAACATAAAGAAAGTTAATAAGAATACAAGGATATCACAAGTAATTATCAACATAAGAGAATCTTTCTGCCTTTTTGATTTTCTAACATGGTATTACAGCTAAGGTGAAGAAGGAAGGAAAAAGGCAGCTTGAAGGTCTATTAAAAGAAGGGTTAAGGAGGAAGGAACAAAAGGTCATTAAGGAAAGGATCATACAAGAAGAGAAGCCTACTATCTATAGAAGGAACCTCCAACTATAGGGCATGGAAGAAGAGAATAAATCTTATTCTTGCTAAGCATAAAATTTTTGATTTTGTTCAAGGAAAAGTTAAGAAACCTACAGATGATGCAGGAAAGGAGAAGTAAAGGGAAACCGACATCTTGGCCATGAATCTAATAATAGATGGAGTGAAGGACAATCTAATCCCATACATATCTAATATAGATTTTGCACAAGAAATGTATGAAGCCCTCTCCAAGTTGTTCACCATCAAAAACATTGGTCAAATAGCTAGCCTCAAGAATGAACTAAGAACAATAAAGATGACAAAAGATGATATTGTTTCATCATATTTTGTAAGAATCTCTAGAATAAGAGATGAACCCCAAGCAGCCCCAAGGGTTAGCTCCACTGGTCGAGTCCTTGTTGTTAAGTACCTCGTCGATCGGGAGGTCACAAGGTCAATTCTCCTCAACGCCCTTGGGGTTAGGCCTTGCTAGTTTGGCCAACGAGCTTTAAAATATTCCCTTCGGGGTTGATCTGCCCAGATTTTCCAAGGGAAAAAGAAAAAGAGATGAACCCCGAGCTATTGATAAAGTTGTACCAAAAAAGGAACTCGTGATTGCTGCACTACTAGGTCTACCAAAATCTTGGAGCTCTTTTGCATCAGGAATTAGCAATTGGAAGGATACACCAACCTTTGAACAAATGTGGAATGCATGCAGTCAAGAAGAAGCCTGCATCTCATTAGTAAGTGACAAAAAGGAGGATGAAGAAAACAACACTTCAAATGCTTACTCTGCTCATCACAACAAGAAGGGAGTATACAAGAAGTTCAAAGGACCAAAGAAGCAGGTTGATCTATCAAAGATTGAATGCTACAATTGTCATAAGATGGGACACTACAAAAGTCAATGTCTTGAGAACCCAAGAAATAAGAAGAGAGAAAGAGAACATGCAAATGTTGTCGATGAAGCTCCACCCAAGAAAAACAAGACTGAAGAATCTGAAGTCAAAGACTCACTTGCTCCCTTGCATATCCTTTTACTTCTAGTTTTGTAATGTTTTCTTTTATGTTTTGATTTCTAGAGTTTGTAGACCTAATATAACTTGTTAGAACATTTTTGGATTGTTTAAGTTGTAGGTATCCCTTAGAAAGACTAGATTAAGAGGGAGCCTTCACCATTTTACCAAAAGATAAGTATGTCGTTCTTTGTTTTCATCTTTCATGTTTGGTTTCCTCCTCATATCGAAACTAATTTGTATTGTATACTCATAACCTTTTCCTTATATTTTCCTTGGCAGGAAAGCTTGCAGAATACACAAAGATTATGGAGGAAACTTTTGAGGATAGAGTTGAGTCATGAAAGAAGATCTATTGCATAGGAATCCCTTCAGATTAATACTCTACAAGGTTTGTTAAAGAACAACTCAAGGTATGTCATAAGATTTGTTGCAAAGCTTTCTTCATACAAAAGGTATGATCATTCATGTTTTGAAATTTGCTTTACACTACTAACATCTTTTTGTCTAGGATTTTGAATCATAAAGATTCTTGCTAGGGTAATTAATCATTAGATTGAATCTACTCTCATTATACTAGCTCTCGTCATTTGATCATTCTTGTAAAACCCTAGCTTCTTGATGTTAAGGGTATGTCAATGTTAATACTGAAACCCTAGTTTACTTGGAGGTTGATGATAAAGTCTAGAAATTCTATTATGTTAAAGTTTAGGGTTTTGATAATTTTATTGTAAAAACCCTAGTCCTTTAGGGTTTACTGTTAATAGGTTATATAATAAAAACCCTTGTAAATAGCTAAAGTAAGATCCTAGGGATGAAACCCTAGGTGTATATTCGTTTGTATGATAGAAACCCTAGCCTTGGTTACAATTGTTGTATATCTAATTTTGATGTATTGATGTTTGTGTCATAGATATTGATATGAGATGCTTGTGCATGATAATGAAATCCTAGATATGTATATGTGAGTATGCTAACTTAATTGTTGATATTCATGAAATCTAGGATTTGTAACAAAACTCTAGTAGAGATTGATATTCTAGGGTATGATAATGAAACCCTAGAAGTATATTGTTTTTTATTATTGATATGATTTAGTTTTGATGATGAAATCTAAGGTTTGCAACAAACCCTAGTAGAGTTTGATATGTAAAAGCACATTGTTGAAACTTCATGATTAGATTGATATCATGATTGAGTTGTTGATATCTAAGGGTTTGTCTCATAGACGAAGTTTGGGGCTTATGAAAAAACCCTAGCAAGATGTTGAAGTCTAGTCTATAAAAAATGTAACCCTTGTTGATTATGAACCTAACTAAGTTTAGGTATTTGATGTCTAAAGTTTGAATGTTTTGATGCTTCCATTGTAATGACATGATTTCGATTGACTTCATGCTTCTATATATTTGTATTTGATTGTACTTACTATTAAAGTTTTTCACATACATAATCTTCAAAATGTTGAAGATGTTCATAGTTGAAGATAATAATAATGATGATCGTGATAAAAGAATAATGATGATCAAGATGACCTTGATGCTTGATGCCATAAAGCCTTGAAAGATTGTACTCTGTCCAATGGTATAAAAGAAGGAATTTGTTAAGTTGAGAGGCAGCTTGGATAGAAGAAAAGGTATATCTCCCTAATTGAGAGGGAGGGCATATTATGACAGCCATGGTGAATACATTGAAGAAAGAATGAATGAAAGTACTACATATGGATTTTCAAACAAAAGACTTGAAGAGTATTGAGGTTGTATATGGTGCCAAGGAAGAAGTGAAAGAAGAAAGAAAGCTTCCGACAAGTTGTATTTGAATAACTTGATGATGATATAAGTAAGCATCACTAGGACCCCAAAGGTTTGTGTTTACTTGTAAATATATTTGAAGGTTTATGATTGACTAGGGTTGTGATTGTGCAAGATCTCTCCATAAAAGGTTGAACATTTGAAGCATGCTTGGATTGGTGGATATATATCTAATTGGGAGAGATGAAGCATCATGTGACAACAAGATCATTGGGAGGACATTTGACCGGCCTATGTGTTGATGTCTAGATCCCGAAGTAGGGAGGGTGGCGTTGTTCATGGAGCTCTGACCTTGGATACGCACCTAGAGCTTTGGGTTGGTGTTAGAGCTTAAAAGCTTGATGGTACCTAGAGTGGCTAAAGCTTGAGTACACCTTAGTCCCACCCGATTAGAATACCCTGGCCAAGTATCTAATCTATAGCACTGCATGCGCTGTGAACTCTTCATAAAGCATATCATTTTGAGATCTTCCATGTATCTCTGTATATATGTACTTATGAATACCTCCCTAGTTATGAGGGAGCGTTGAAAAATGTAACTAGTTCAGTCTTCAAAATTATATTTGAATCAAAATGTAATGTATTTGTCAAAAGAAAGAAAAAGAAATTTTATTGTAAAAGAAATTAACTTATTAAAGCATATGTTTCATGCTTGGGTCAATGGTTAATAGGTCAAAGCCTCCATTACAGGTTTCTAGAGTTTGTGTCAAGAGTCCTTGTCCTTGTCATAATGCAATAGACCCTTCCTGGGCTTCTTGAGTCAAAAAAGAAATTTATTTTATTTTCAAATAGGTCATTTAGGTCTCTTCCACCAAGTCCGCCTCATCAAAGGAATTTGGCCTCACAGATTCACTATATAAAGGCAGCGATTTGACCTCATTTGGAGTACCAAGCAAGAAGTTCGATCTGCAGTGGCTGGAAGTAGTAAAAGGGTGTGAAATTCAAGGAGGAGGAAAACCTAGCGAAGGAGAAGGAAGTCTTTCTCAAGCAAAATAAATCGAATTTTCTCTCTCTTTGTCTCACACGTGCGAATGAGCTTAAGCTGCAGGAGGGTCAAAGTTGCAGACTTGAAGCTGGGCCGAAATTTTGAAGTAGCTAAGTCGAAATCCTAAAGTAATTGGGTCGAAATTCTGAAGTAGCTAGGTCGAAATTCTGTATTCGATGCAGTATTGTTGCAGTTGATCTTTGGAGTCTGGAAGGACAGTTTGAGGGCTGACTTGGTGGAGTGAGAAGAGTCTTTTGTCAGGTCTAAGGTCTTGGTCTATCTCAATTTGATTAGTGGAAGAGTTTGACTGGGTTTTCCCCTAGAGAGGGGTTTTAGCCCTGGCTAAGTGCCTACATTTGGTGTCGTTGATCTTCATGTTTTGATTTGATGATTGCTTGATGAAAAGAAGATAAAAGAAGAACATAAAGAAAGTTAATAAGAATACAAGAAATTATCAACATAAGAGAATCTTTCTGCCTTTCTGATTTTCTAACATGACCTTGGGTCAAAGTAGTGTGGAAAAAGTTCCGATAAATCGGCAAAATCCAATTTTTTGGACTAGCCGATTTTATCAGCCGACTTTTTGGCAATTTTTTCCCTGTCAAAAAAGTCAGGATTAAATGGGGAGATTTTCCAAAAAATCGGAATTTAATCGATAAAATCGGGATTTTTTCCAAAAAATCATGTGAGGTAGTTTCTTTAACAACTTAAAAAAAATGAATATTTTGTATTTTTTTAATTTTGCCAAACTTTTTCAAAAACCTTCAGACTTTAATGACTTTTTCTATTTCTGGACTCTTGCCGATTAAATCCCGACTTAACTTTTTCCACATTGGGTCAAACCACTTCAAGAGGTGGGGCCGACTTGGACAACTAGAAAACAATTTATTTGTCCTTTGATTTTAATCATGGAAATACTGACTGTAGCTACAATTTCTCAACACTCCCTCTTAGCCAATGAAGTACTCTTCATTGACTTCAATAGATGTACAAATTTCATAACAAGGAAAGGTCGATAGCATCAAGCTCATCCCAAAAGCCAAAACCAATGGCAGCAAGGTCAGAACCCAACTGATCATGGGATCAACCAATATGTTCATGAGCCAAACTCTCCAACCATATGTAATGGTTTCTCAGTCAAGCACAATGACCCAAGAGTGTAATCAAAATCAATCTCTCTGACCATCCCACTAGTCTCTTAGTCAAACCCAATTACCCAAGAGAGAGACCTTAAAATCAATCTTCCCGAGAGCAAGCCCATTGGTCTCTTCGCGAAACACAATGACCCAAGGAAGAGAACTCAAAATCAATGTCCCGAACCAAACCCCCTAGTCTCTCGATAAAGGTTGCAGGGGAGCAGCTTCCCCCCTTCGAATTGCTCCTGGAGCGCGCTCTAAGCGGGAGCGAATCGAGAGCGACCAGCACGCTCCCGTTCCCGAAATTCGCTCCTGTTGTGCTCCTGCAAAAAAAAAATTGCTCCCAGGTTTTTTTCCACAAAGATGTTCCAAACGCAATTTTTTTTCAAAGAAACAAGATGTTTTGAGTAGGGCAACCTAATATTCCAGCTTATGGCCCTAGTAAAAGTGACATTCTCCTTTATCTTTCATTTTCATCCTTTTACTTAAATTTTTAACAATACCATGAAATGACTCAAGATGTTTGAGAGTGGTCCCAACCTCATTGGATTTCATATGGAGAGTAGAATTTTAGATCTCACTCAAAATCCAGCAAACTTGCCAATTTTTAAGGATTTCAAGATTGGGGGGATTGCAATGTTTCCATTGGATTTTGTCATGTACTAGGGTATGGGACTTGTATTTAATCAAGAGCACCAAGCCCTCTATGTACCTTCATGTTAGTGACATTGGTTGTTGAACTCCTCTATCATGACCCTACTAAAAATGTACCCATCACTCAAACAAAATCTTGACTTGACATGCTACATTTTTTCTATCTTATGTTAATTGCTTAGAGGGTGATATTAATGACAAATATCCCAAGATAGGCAATGGTTTTGATGATATGTAGCTATTTGTTGTAGCATGATTTTTTTGGATGCTAGAGGCCATCTAGAGCCTATTTGTTGATGTATTTTCAGTTCAAAGATGGATTACACTCGATGTTATTTTGGTTATGTGCACCCTTACATGCTATATAAATGAGAACTTGTAACTTGTGGACGTGGTTGATGAAGATTATAACTTCTAGATGATTGATGTTATATGGTGTAATCCATGTTTTTATGCTTTTTATATCTAATTCATCATTCTACATGCTTTTGTTGACATATATGCATCAAAATATATAAAAATATATATTATATAAACTTTCGCTCCCAAACCGATAGCTTTTGAAAATGTCGCTCCCCACTCTCACTCCCGCTTCAAAGTAACCTTGCTCTCAATCACACATAATGATCTAAGGGAGCACTCCAAGCCTCAGAACCAACCTCCCCAACCATAATGGTTTCTTAGTCAAACTCAATGGCCCAAGGGAGTAATCAGGACAATCTTCCCAACCTTAAACAATGGTCTCTCAGTTAAGCCCAAGGAATATTTCCAATCTCATGATGTTATACAATCAACACTCCCTCTCTTCAAGAGAGAGATTCTCAGCCACTCCAAGCTTTCTCTAAAATATGCAAACTTCATCCAAGACAGTGGCTTTGTCAAAACATCAGCAACCTACTCATCAGTAGAAATGTATTCGAGCCTCACAGCTCCTCTTTGGACAACATCCCGAATATAGTGATACTTGATCTCAATGTGCTTCGACCTATCATGAAAAACTGGATTCTTAGAAAGCTTCACACAGCTTTGATTGTCACAATATATCACAGTCGATTCCAACACCTAATCAAAACAATCCAGCAAACTACTTCACAACAGGCTGAACAATCAGCTATATACTCAGCTTCAGTTGTGCTAAGTGCAATGAAGGTTTGCACCATACTCATCCATACAAATTCTTGTTGATTTGTCTACTCCCTCTGAGTCCAAAGCTCATCAATACAATATCTCTCAACACGAGTCATCTTATTACAATCTTTACTTTGTTCTTCCAATCTTTCCATTTACTGCCACAGCCTTGGCAATCTTCACTATGCACCTACAATCCTTAGTAGGACGCCATGGAAGAACAAATACAACCAAGCAAGATATACAAGGACAAGAGACCGATAGTAAAAATAACAATAATAGTAATAATCAAGAAAGAGAGATATAAGGTACTTATCTCTTGAGAATATGTCAGCTCCCTCTTGATCTTAGCCTTCTTGCATCCAACATGCAGATCAACCTCGTCTACATCATCATCATCGTCATGTCATTCCTTCCTTGTAGGAGCTAGGGTTTCTTCTTCTAGCAGAAACATCCAATCCTAGGGTTTTTTTCCATAAAACCTAGGGTTTTCTTATCCAAGCCTTGTTGCTTGCTATGGTTTACAAACCCTAGATCTTCAATTGTTTGAAAACTTAGAATTGCAATGATCTAGGTGGATATTGGTGGCCACCCGCCAATTCCACTTGGACCCGCACCATTGTTTCTTTCAGTTTTTCAGTTTCCTTAGTTGTAGCACAGTTTACAATTTTTAGCAATTTTTCAGGTCCTAAACTTCCGGAGCTATTTTGAGGCCCTAAACAACGTTCTTTTTGGCAATCTACTGCCAGCGATTTTCTGATAAAATCATATTTTCCGTCGTAGTCCTCGGAGAGATATTTCTAACGGGGTATCATGCGCATCAAACAGAGATAATATGACCAAGTCACGACCCCGAGAAGTTGGTTGTCCAACTAACCCCAACGGGGCCCATAAACTCTTGGCTTTACATCTCCTCGGGTTAGGGTTTGCTCTTATTGTTCAATAATAAAAAGGCCCTTAAGCCTCATTGTAACACAGTTCAGAGGCATGTAATCGCCACATCTCTTCTCAAAGATAAGCTAGCATCACCCGAGCTAGTCTTATTTCCATTCTGTTTGTAAGCAAATTTCAGTATTTTATATTAATGAAATGAAGTGTTATTTCTACTGCATCTTTGTATTTATGGTTATATCTGTAATTTGTTGCGTTCCTATCTAAATTTGGATAAATGGTATCAGAGTGGTCTGCTCTTTCTCTGTTTTTCTTTGCATGTCCCCAACGAGGTCGGGATATAAGGAGTTAGGGCTCGAACTAGTTGAACCTTTGCAAGACCAACCTCGCAAATCCTGATGGCCTCCCATGGCGGATGAAAAGAAAGAGGAGGGGGCACGAGATCCTATCAAAATCTTGCTCGAAGAAGCCCTCGAGCGACAAAGGAACGCGATGATGGACAACTTTGCCCAGATCCTTTAGCGGCTACCCAAGGGCGACGCATCTACTTCTGGCAGCTACTCTGGAAGCACCACACCCTTTAAGGTACAAGTTAACTTTGACATTCCCATATTTGAGGGTCAAATAGATGCAGATGTTGTAGATAAATGGTTAAATCTACTAGAAGGATATTTTTCCATTCATGATTTTTCCAGCCGGGAAAAGATCACTTTTTCACTTCTCAAAGCAGTCCCCCACGTCAAGGACTGGTGGGAAACCTACTGTGAGCAGAAGGATGAAAGTACGAACTCATTGTTTTCAGTCGCGCCCGCTTGGAACTCGTTCTGGGATGCCATCAAAGAGCAGCATTACCCTGTCAGGAGCTATGAGGATAAATACATAAAGTGGACAACACTGCGACAGGGAAGGGACCAAGATGTGTCGGAGTTTACCAATGTTTTTCATACCCTTCGCACGAAGTTGGGTATCAAGGATTCTGAGAAGCATTTGGTTCTCAAGTACCGCGGTTGCCTGCACAAGTACATCCAGGACGAGATGGAATTCCTGGACATCTCCTCGCTCGGCACAGCATACCGATATGCCGTCAAGATCGAGAAAAAGTTTAAACAAAAGAAGCGAGACTTTGGATCTGCGAATCCGAAGCAAGGGAAAGGTGCCCCCAAACCGCAGAACAAAGGACAAAAAGCCAAGGCGGGGCAGCGCAGGACAACCCGCCAAAAGCGCAAGCAAAGAACAACACCACGAAGCCGAAGAAGGACACGGGAAAGTGGTGTGAGTTCCATAAGAGTTCCATTCACAATACAAGTGAGTGTCAGGCCAAGTAGTCACTGGTGGTCGAGCTAAAGGCTTCAGAATCAGATGCATGTTCTAACTATGAGTCAGAACCCGACAAGGGGAATGACAAAGGAAAGCAGATTATCGATGCGGAGCCCAACACCACCATTGCCACCACGAAGATCCAAAAGGAGGAACCCGAAGATCCAAAGGAGGAGGAGCACCTTTTCCACTCCCAGATGTGGGTAAAGGGTTCCCCACTACAATTCATTGTCAACAACGAGAGCCAAAATAACCTCATTTCGGCAAAGGTCTTAAAGCGGCTGGGCTTACCGACCACAGCACATCCACAATCGTATACCATCGGGTGGATTCACCAAGGACGGGATCTTTGCGTGAGCCAACAGTGTCGTCTTCCATACAACATCAAGCCCTTCACGAATGAGGTATTATGTGACGTTGCTCCGCATGATGCTTGTGATGTATTATTAGGCCAGCCATACTTATGGAAGCAACATGTTGTGTATGAGTCAAGGCCTCGTGTTGTTATTGTTGCTTTGGGAAATAAGTTGTACAAGATACCAGAGGTAGCACCGCATACCGCCATCTCTTTGGTTACTGCAAAACAATGCAATAAGCTCATTTCCAAAACCGGGAAATTTGTTTTCCTGTTGATACGCCCTCAGGGAAAGAAGAAGATGGTGGCCACGACCTCCGGACAAGACCCCTCTACACAACAACAACAGATGGACAAGGTCGTGGAGGAGTGCAAGGATATCTTCACCTCCCCCTCAGGGGTGCCTCTGCACTGTCAGGTCAAGCACTCCATCGATCTAACCCCAAGTGCGCCACTACCCAATGGACCAACCTATTGGCGCTCCGTTCTAGAGAACGACGAAATCAAGAGGTAAATTCAAGCGTTGTTGCAGAAAGGTCACATCCGTCTGAGTTCATCGCGGGAGCCTGGTCATGTTGGTACAGAAGAAGGATGGGACTTGGAGACTCTATATTGACTATCGGGCGCTGAACAAGATCACTGTCCGGAATAGGTACCCGATCCCACGGATTGATGACCTTCTGGACCAACTAAAGGGGGAAAATATTTCAGCAAGATCGACTTGAAATCAGGATATCACCAGGTACCAATCGAACCCTCCGATGTGTGGAAGACTGCCTTCAAAGCCAAGGAGGCCTTTTCAAATGGTTGGTTATGCCTTTCGGGTTTACGAATGCTCCTGCAACCTTCATGAGGCTAACGGATGACATCTTGTGGCCATTCACCAACTCATTTGTAGTGGTATACTTGGATGACATCCTGATCTTCAGCCAGAGTTGGGAAGAGCACCTCCACCACATCCGATAGGTTCTCCAAACACTGAGATAACACAAGTTATGTGCCAATTTAGAGAAATGCACTTTTGGCATGACCCAGGTTCAGTATCTGGGATACATTATTGATGAACAAGGGGTGCATGTGGATCCAGCCAAGATCCAAGTCATTCGAGATTGGCCAGCTCCAACCACTCTGACAAAGCTCCACAGCTTTCTGGGTCTTGCCAATTTCTACCGCAGGTTCGTGTTGGGATTCTCTCATATCACTTGGCCCTTGAGTCAAGTCACCAAGGGAGGAGCGAAAGCAAAATTCTTTTGGTCTGAATCTCAACAGAAGGCATTCACAGAGTTGAAACATCACCTTTGCTCTACACCAGTGCTCACATTACCAAACTTGCAACAGCCATTTGAGATCGAGACAGATGCCTCTGACTATGCTATTGGGGCAGTCCTTACTCAACAAGGGCATCCAGTGGCATATCACAGTGAAACACTTTTAGACATAGTCCACTTACGACAAAGAGATGAATTCCATTGTGCAGGGTTGCCGATAATGGAAGCATTACATTTTGGGGAAGGAAACGGTCATCCACACAGACCACCAGCCCCTGCAGTTCATACAGACGCAAGGGAAGTTGCAGAATGATCGCCATCAGAAGTGGTCCACATACCTGCAACAATTCCATTTGAATATCAAGTATAAGAAGGGTAGCACCAATAATGTTGCAGATTGCCTCAGCCGACCACCGATCATGGCATTAACCACCGTGCTCAACTCTTGTGGGCACGAGACTTCTGATTGGCCACTTCTCTACAAAAGCGACCCAGAATTTGGCCACACATACCAGACGCTCTTGGAGGGTCAGCAAGTTCCAGATTTTCACCTCCAGGATGCCCTATTATGCCACCTGGGACACCTTTGTGTTCCTTCAAGCGAGCGTGCCAAGATGATTTAGGAAGCACACTACAATCGGGTTGTTGGGCATTTCGGGGTCGAGAAAACGGTGGCAGTACTACAGAAGTATTTCTATTGGCCGAATCTTCGACACATCAGATCCTGCACTGCCTGCGCCATTGCCAAACCGACCATCAAGAAGCAGGGCCTCTATACTCTGTTGCCTACCCCTAGTCGACCTTGGAAATCCGTATCCATGGATTACATGTCAGGCCTTCCTTCTACTAAGCATGGCAACGACTGTGTTTTTGTGGTCATCAACAGATTCTCGAAGATGGCCATTATGGTTGCCTACAAGAAGAATATCATAGCAAAAGCCACTACTAAACTCTTCTTTGAATGGGTGTGGGTACACTTTGGGATCCCACAGTCTATCATCTCAGATCAGGACAGCAGGTTCCTCAGTACATTTTGGTCCAATCTCTAGTTGATGCTGGACACCAAGCTCACTAAGTCCACAGCTTTCCATCTCCAAACTGATAGCCAAACAGAGGTCGTCAACAGGATGATCGTACATATTCTGTGCATGTACAACTCAAAGCATCCATGCACATGGGATGAGAACCTCTCTTATGTCCAGCACAGCTATAATCAGGATCTCCACAGCTAGACTGGCCACAGCCCTTTCCAGGTGGGCTTGGGATTCCAGCCACTATGTCCCATTGATGTGGCCATGCCATTTGTAGCTACTCAGGCAAATTCGTCTCATGTCCAGTCCAAAACCGATAAGGCAAACAGCTTCATTGAGCACATCCAACATATCCACCCGCAGGTCCACGACATCTGGAGAAATCAAATGCCAAGTACAAGCAACAACATGATCAACATCAGGTGCCACACAAGTTTTAGGTGGGCAACAAAGTCTGGTTGCATTTGCAAAAAGAACGCCTTACCAGAGCCTATCAGAAACTCGAACCACTCTGATATGGTCCTTACACCATTACCAAGGTTGTGGGAGACAATGCATTTGAGCTCAGCATTCCCCATTCCTTGGCCTACACCCAGTGTTCAATGTGGACCGCCTTCGACCAAACTTCCCATCATTGCTAGACACGTCAGACATTGCAGAACAGCTAACACCTACAGAGTTAAATCTAGATTGCATGGAATGGAACAAGCCACAACTGATCAGATCATGGACACACAGATCAAGCACACTCGCTAGCCGAAGATCCAGCTGTATCGAGTTGTCAAAGCAGGCCAACTCATTCACCAGGGCAAGTGGCTCACCAAGGACCAAGTTCAGCGAAAGCTTCCTCATCTCATGGAGGAACTCAACGCAATGGGGACCATTGCTTTCTAAGGGGGGAGGAATGATCCAGATGGATATTGGTGGCCACCCGCCAATTCCACTTGGACCCCCACCATTGTTTCTTTCAGTTTTTTAGTTTCCTTAATTGTAGCACAGTTTACTATTTTTAGCAGTTTTTCAAGTCCTAAACTTTCGGAGCCGTTTTGAGACCCTAAACGACATTCTTTTTGGCAATCTACTGCCAGCGATTTTCTGATAAAATCGTCTTTTCCGTCGTATTCCTCGGAGGGATATTTCTAACTGGGTATCATGCGCATCAAATAGAGATAATATGACCAAGTCGCGACCCCAGGAAGTTGGCTGTCCAACTAACCCCAACGAGGCCCATAAACTCTTGGCTTTACATCTCCTCGGGTTAGAGTTTGCTCTTATTGTTCAATAATAAAAAGGCCCTTGAGCCTCATTGTAACACAGTTCATAGGCATGTAGCCACCACATCTCTTCTCAGAGATAAGCTAGCATCACCCGAGCTAGTCTTATTTCCATTCTGTTTGTAAGCAAATTTCAGTATTTGATTATGGTTTTATCTGTAATTTGTTGTGTTCCTGTCTAAATCCGGGTCATGCAATGTCCTTGATTCATTATTAATGATGATCCCTGATCACTTCAAATCAAGAAACCCTTCTTTCACAAAATACAGCAGCAGCATCCTTAATGACCTGGCCTTCCCTATCACTCTGGTCTTATCCTTATATTCAGCACCCAAACATTCATGAAAGCACTTCAGATCAATGTCTTCAGTCATTTATGACTTTATCAAGAGATTCTTTGATCTTCAAAGATTGAAGAGGAACCCAACCTTTCCTTCTGAACTCAACAAAGTGATATCTTCAAATTTAGCAGGCTTTTCAAAGAGGGTAAATAAAATAACCTTTCTTCTTGCTTCCAATAGCATGATATGATATATTATGATCTTTATAGGACAACTCAGCATCTCCTAGGTTTTGTTCAATTCTTGTGACTTCAAAGTAATATCTTACACAGGTTTGTTATTCACCCTTTCAACACATGTATAAAGGTCACACAATTCCTTCAACCAAATTGCAGTATTGTCAATGATCATGATGCAAGATCATCTGTGAATCTAATGAACTTGAGGAGACTTCTTCAAAAATCATCACAGCAGTCCTTAATGGATTCTTTAAGAATCCCTAGATGTACAGTCCCATGATCTGACTGATCATATTCTTGTGAGAACAACCTTTTGATACACGTCTTTTATTCCAAGCACATTTATTGCCTTGAAAACCTTTAAGAATGATGCCAAAGCAAAATCTTTAATCTCAGCCAAGGTCATTGTAGGTAAATCGAGCAATGATGCATACCTTTCATTTATAGACTTATAATTTCGTTTGTCTCTTTATGGTTCTGAATTCTGAGATACTGAGCCACCCTTCACTGTAATGTCTTTTGCATAGAGACCTTAGAGTCCTTCAAACTATGAAATGACTTGTATCGTTTCAAAGGCCAAAATAAATCTCAAAGAGAAATGAGGTACTTGACAGTGCTTTCCATAATATGTTCGTAAACTTCACAATAGGCCTTCTTTAACATGTTTCAGACTTCTAAGATTTTAGAATCATGACAATACATACCTTAATTCGCAATGGGTTCAGGGAGACATCAACCTTCAGATTATTTCTCAGATATCTATCATTGCAATGTGCTTTGTATGAAGACTTTTCAAGCAATATGCTTTAATCTTGACAATTTGCTAATACTACTTGGGATAAGGAGATGTTTAGTGCCTTCCCCATACTTCGGTCTTAGCACATAATTTTTAAGAATGTGTCAACAGAAACGTGAACTCAACCAAAAGAATTATAGATACATACCTTGACTTCTGGCTATGCTTCAACTCTTTGGAAGGGAGGATTAGAAACTCCCTTTTTACTGTTCCTTTTGAAATAACATAAGAACGGCTTCTTAACAAGGTATGTTTGAAAGTCATGAACTTCTTCAAACAGGAAGACTTCTTCAAACTGGCTGAGGCTACTCAGCCTTCAGACTTCAGACTTCGATAGCTGTATTTCCAGTCCTTTTCTCAAGCTATTCATATGGGCAATCTCTATTCTTGAGTATAGTGTCTTCCACAAGTAAATGATTTTGTTTAAAACATTTCAAGATGTCTCCCTCTTGGCCTGAGATTGTTACATTCAACCTCCTGAGGCTAATTCTGTAACACGACAGAAATGAGGATTCAGCCTTCTGAGATTTATTCTCTGAGGTTTCGGCCTTATTTTAGGTCTCGAATATTTTGTTCTATAATGTGAGGACTGAAGCATCACGGTCTTTTTCGAGTTGGATGTTCAAGTGTGATTTGGATCTCCAGCATGATCAATAACTTCATGAGATAGTCTTCCACTAATCATCAAGAACAAATTGTGAACCAGACAAATATTGTAGGCAGACTCATCCATCATCTCAGGATTTTTGAATTCTCTTCTTGTTTTAATGCAGGAACAAAGGTCAACCTTTTGATCTGTGAAATGCTCCCCGGTCCTCTGTCAGATCTGAAGCCTACGGTTCATCAGGATAAGTCTTTGGTATAAGATTTGTTCTTCTTCTTGCAAGGGAAGACTTCATTCCACAAGAGACAACATAGAAGTCAAAGTTTGACCTTGATCTTAACATGGTCATCAACCTTGATGTAATGAATGCAATGGATGCTTCTTCTTTCTTTTGGAGGCTGCTATAACATGTCCAATAAACACCTCAATAAGAATCCCATTACTCATGAGGTGATTGCTACACGGGCATTGTGATCCTTCTTAAGCACAAACAGACCCTTGATTCCCTTGCAAACTGTGATATAGACTTCCGGCCTTCTTCAAACATTTTCATAAACAAGTCTTTTGTTCTGTTGCAATTTGAACTAAGGACTTCTTCAGACTTTTGGCCTACTTAGGGCTTCCAGACCTACTTTATCATAGAGATCAAGGTTGCTCTTGTGAGGATGATCAGTTAAATTACAAATAGGTGATCTCAATGCTCTTTCTCCAACAAAGCTCTGATACCATGTTGATTTTCTAGTTGCAAGGTAGACTAGAGCAATTTTCTATCTGATAACTACTTCCAATGATACATTTTAAACTTCTTAGAGCATTCAAATCATCAAACAGTTACACATAGAAAATTTCAACCATTAACTTCAGTTCACAATGAAAACAATGAGACAAGAGACACCAAAATTACCCTGGGAAAACCCCACCCCAATGGGGAAAACCCAGCAACCTTTCCTTTTGAGAAATTGTCCAAATCATCCAATTTGTACATCAGAATATTCCAGTCAAAATATCAACTGTTAACCACATTCAATGCCATGTCAAACCAAGTCAAAGGAGAGAGAAAAGTCAACTCTTTTCATTGGTTAAGCCTGGTCAAAGGGCCGAATTTTGGCCCGCAGCTGCTGGTCAAAGGGCCAAATTCGGTCTTGTAATTCCTCAAAGAAATTTGGTCAAATCACAGGGTTTGGCTGCAATGCCCCACAAACAGCTCCAAGTTTTGGTCAACAGACAGTCAAAGATGCTAGGAATATTTGGCCTCCAACTTCAGTCAATAATTTGGTCAAACAGCAGGAGAAGAGTCCAAGTCAAAGATGGTCAATGGAGAGAAAAGAAAGTCAACTCACTAGTCAAGATAGTCTTCTTCTTCTTCACACATGTGAGCAGATTCTCCTTGTCGAACAGGTCCAAATTGTTGAGCTGATGTGATGCCAAATGGATGAGCCGAATTGCCAATATATAGTAGTCTGATCAAGTGGGTTATGACCGTGGGTCAAGATGGGGCCGACTTGGACAGCTAGAAAACAATTTATTTTTCCTTTGATTTTAATCATGGAAATAGTGACCGCAGCTACAATTTCTCAACATGCACTAGGATCATTACATGGTCATGCAAGTTACTGTGTACAATATGCACATGACAAGGTGCCTTTCATAAGACTTATCACCTAGGCAAAATATATATACAATTTTTAAACATTTGTCCATGTATAAAATATGGATGCCAAAATGGGATACTTTCAAAAAAAAGGCTGGTAGGCAATTTAGCTTTTAGTGACAAATTTGTTGTCTTGCAGCATCTTTATCCTGAAAATTTCCTCAACTTCATAAACATAGGAGTCCATATTCATCTCAAAATTCTCTTGTACTATATAATTTCACAAGTCAACCTATCTTTGATCAACTCAACAGATTATATATATATATATATAGTTTTATTTCATACTAGATTCTCATGGATTTCATTACATGCCAAGTTGCGATGTCTCATATTACATTCTCATGGATCTAGTTGTGTTTCAGATTGTGCTATTTAGATACACCGATAGACTTCTCAACAGCAGCACACGTAACTCCTAAAAGATCAAAAGCATGTTTAATGTGCACACATGACTGAGGAATGCAAGTCATTTCAGACAGTTGAACATGGCAATATGCGTGAAATTTAGGACCACAGAACAAATTCTGATAAATAGAAATAAATCGAATAAACCAAAATGCAGAAGTAATGTTAAAGTAGAAATTTGTCAAGGCCTTAGAACTTCCAACCATATCAAAAACCTACAAGTAATTAATCAAAATACACCCAACAATGATAATACCAGAATGCAGAAGGAAAAGCAAAGTTAAGAAGAATTAATATCAATAATCTTATAGTAACATAGTTACATGTTCTATCATTTATTCATCTGAAGCTGGCCTTAGCTGCAGCAAAGAATGTTGCCAATAGACATTCAAAAGAAAATTATGTGCAATTATATCAAAAGAGCCTACCTGCAGCTTTAAGAAGCAGAACTGACGCAGGGGGAGTCTTCAGAATGAAAGTAAAGCTTTTGTCCTGTATCAACACAAGATCAAGCATTACAGTTGCAATGAGTAATAAAAAGTTATAAATCACTCCATAAACAGAACCTACTTGTTCCTAACGGAACAAAAAAACATGTTGACTATCATTATATGGCCTAAGTTGTTTATGCCAGCAAACGACACTTGGAATTTGATATGAAAAGCACTGTAAGCAATTGCAATCTGTCAATTGCTTAACAAAAACTACTAATTTCAAAAATATAACAAAGATAAACTTAACTCCATATAAAATTAAACCTACGATTATTCAAGCAGGTCTACTGGTACCTTATAATAGAGACACAAAGTATATGCCAACAGAAAGAGGTTGGGATGCATGCAATACCAAAGATATGTTAATGTAGGCACTTTAAATACAGACAAATGCAAAAACCTGTGCCCAAGATGATAGATCGTTTCAGAAAACAACATTTTATAGCAGGAAAAATATATATATATATAATGGTCGGATATATGTCGTGAAAGCCGAAACATACCTACAAAAGATGAATGATCAAAGAAACTGACACCAAAATGTAGGTAGCTGTAGAAAATCCACAAAATTATCCAACTGCTAATATGAACAATCTGAAAACTAGTTTATTTTCATATAGACACAGAATTTCTCTACTTATTTTGTAGCGGAATAGGAACAGAAATAAATGCACAATCACAAATTCAACAACATAATTTTTCTAGGGAACCCAACTGAGAAAACCCTGTGCTTGCTTGAGAATATTATTGATAGAAAAATGAGCAATAGATCTATTACAATACAACTTGGTTTCAATAGAGAATACAATGATGTTCCTGCTTGAACTAAGCTTGAAACTTCAAACAATCTGCAAGACCCCTGATCCTTATGCCTTCATGCCTTGCCTGGATGAGCTCCAAAATCCTTGCGCAGATCCTAGGAAATAAGCCCCTATTTCCTAGCGCATGAGCCGCTCATATTTCTTAGGAATTGGCCCCTATTTCCTAGCACATTCCCAAGGCAATTCTTCCTCTATCAGATCTTGCACACAAGCTCCTTCTTGTTCTTGTCACTCTTACAAGCTCACACACAATACTTGTGCTCAATAAGAATGATTACAATTGTGCCTTCGCTCTTCCTTATAAGCAATTCGAATGGCTAAATCTGGCAAGTCAATATTTTAGGAATCAAACTGTTGATTGAGTTGTTAACTGAGTTGAAGTGGCTCATGTAAACGTCCCAAGTCTCGATCTAGAATTAGAAACTTGTCACTCATCCTTTTCCAAGTTAACTCGCATTAGAAGACAATGAACTCGGCCTTACACTTTTGCACATTAGTTAACTGCTTCATAACTCGTTCTAATTTGTAGGGAGTCGGGACTCATCCTCAATCATAGGAATTCATCCTAACTTATAGGAATTAGCTCTTAACATATAGGAATTGGTTCCTAATTTATAGGAACTCGAGCATGCTAAGGAAGAACTCATTGAGATCCCTTTGATTAAGGCACAAATCAAGGAACCCTTTCTCGCTATCATTTTCAACAATGGCAAAACTGAAAAATATATGATATATGTATTATGGATGTAGCATATAATATATATGCCAATAATAAAGAAATAGAAGCACTGAAGAAGTTATGCTTGGTAAATATCAACATCACCAGAACCTTCTATTAAGACGGTGTAAACTCAATGATAACAAACATAAATGACACAAAAGACTGCGAGCTATTTGGGATGCAAGGATTTCCTTTAAGACAAGACCCCTCGCCCAATTCATTTTGTACGTGACACTCCTGAGTACAGGAAAGTTACATAAAATGGGATTAACCAACAGAAATTGTAGCTATTGCTGGAATCCTGAAGATGTTGGTCATGTTTCTTTGGAGGTGCGCATTTGCTAAGAAGGTCTAGACTTGGATACAAGGCTATTTTTTGCAGGTTTGTTTATGTCATAACTCTATTAGATCCTTAGTGTTGTGACAAATCTGTCCAGAATATCTGGCAGCTAATTACAGTGTTCTACAGGGACGTGTATCCAATGCTTCCCACACTCCTGGGTTGGATGGGGGGGAGAGGGAGACACATGGGGGAATGTTTCCCCACTGGGGGGATGTGTTTCCCTTGGTAATTAATGGTAATATTAAATTTTTAAATTAAGAGGATAAAAAAGGTAAGATAAAGGAGAATGACATTACCATTGATTGTTTCAAGATGTTTGTATGGTTGCAACCTCATCAAACTTAATATAGAGAAAGTAGAATTTCTGAATTACATATCCAATTCAGAATTCAACAGATTTACAGTTTTCATGATTTTAGGATTGATAGTGTTACCCACCAAAATGGGTAACCCCATAGGAAAAACTCTTTTCCTATTTAGGGTTGCCAGCCATCCAACAACCCTACACATTTGCTCAATGATGATGATACGTCAGTTCATCTGCCATCTGCACCGGTCATACACCTCTCACCATCCAGCATTTCCTCTTGGATGAAGGTGGGCCACCACTCAACAGGTACTTTGACCATTTTGCAATGGAGTGTTTTTACTTAATATTTCAGGCATTTTAGTAAGGATAAAAGGGTGATTTGGATGGTTGACTGATCTTGACTATAAACTAGTTCTCTCACCTTAACACGCGGGTTAATCTTAGGGTCATAGGAGGGGCACTACTTGAAAAACGTGGATTGAAGCAACATGTCCATTCTCCTTTTTCATACTTAACATTTTCCGTGTCACATCATGTCCTTTGATATCATCCCCATCCTTTTGGTTAACTATCATTGGTTCCTTGGGATTTAGCACTCACATACCCACATCCTTGATTCGGGTCGGGAAACATTGCCTTCTAGGTTGATGCAACTAAAAGGATGAAAAAGCATAAGATGGCCACAATGAAAGAAAAAGAAAAGTTAAAATGCAATAGATTGTCGGGACAAAAGTTAGTGTGTGGGCAAAAGCTTAGCATGAGCTCTACCCCCCTCATTAGCCATCACCCAATTTCTGAGCACTTGATGCTCCACCTTATCAAAAAAAATCCTTGCATGTCCCAACCTCAATGAGTGAGAAATGGTCTCATCTTAAAGGGTAAAACAAATGCTACATCATAAAAAACAAGCTTTGATCCTTGAGCTATGCACCAATTAAAAAGCATTATCTGAAAGAAGTAAAAAGGGCACCAGTGGGGTTAAAAAAGCAAGCCAAGAGGGGTAACTCATGCCTCCATGATTGCTCCCTCCATTATATCTATACAATCAGGATGTGCACTCTCATTAGTTAGTCCCCTGACAATGGCACTTGGCCATGAAGTCCTTCCCCTCCATTGCCACATTTTCTCACTAACACCTATGGATTGAATGGTTAGACTTTGGAAATGCCAGCTCTCTGTGGAGGCTAGAAATAGCTAATAGGGTTGACTATATTTAACCACCCCTACAAAGAGAAGGAACACCTTTACGAGACTTGGTCTAGTTAGATATTTGATGGTGATCCTAGTTTGAAGTATTAATATTCCCTTAACACTTAAGCATGGTCCACTTTGATGCATTTATGGTCTTAGTTTTATTACCCACCACCAGTGGGTGACCCCATAAAATAAATCTTCTCCTAGATTTGTCTTTAGCCGACAGCCACCAGTGTAGTCGATGTTGTGCCAAATATCTCTGCTCCTTGAGCCAGTCATATGTCCCCTTGCCCATCTATCGAGATCATATGTTTGAAGTTGGGCAATCCAATCCTAACAGTATGTCTTTCATTGTGCAATTGAGTGCTTATGCTCGTTTTCTTGGGCACTCTTGGGTATGGATTATTGGGTGACTTGGAAAGAGGAAGGGTTTTGACTATAGTATTATTCCCTTATCTTAACTAGGGGGTTAATCCTCAACCCTAGTCTTGTGCGATCTCCCCTACTAGCTTACAGCTTTAGGATGGGAGCTACTTGGGAAACCTTGATTTTGGTAGCATGGTCCCATTTTCCGGTTCCACATTTTTCACCCCCCTTCGCACATTACAAACCCTATTTCACCATCTTCCCTCTTTGGGTCCACAAGGCTCTAGTACTCCCCCTCCCCTTGTCCACATGTCTGGGTCGAGCCTCGAACGATACCCCGGAGGTTGATGCAACAAGAAAGAAAAGATAAAAGCATATCATGGCCACATACGAAAGGAAATAATACCACAAAATGCAAAATATGGTCGGCACAATAAAATTTAACATGTGGGCAAAAGCCAACCATGAGCTCTACCTTAAGGGGGTAATCACTATTATATCTTACATAGCATGCTCTCATCCCTTGGAGCTCCAAGCAGTAAGATAAAAGAAGAATCAATAAAAGGCAAAAGACAAATGAAGAAGGGTGGAAAAACAAAGGCCAAGGTAATTCATGTACCACGATTGCTCCCTCTTACATTCATACACCCAAATATGTGGACATCCCTCATCATTACCACTCTTGAGCCTATGGCATTTGGCCTTTAGACCCATGTGTCCCAATCCACCTCATCATTATTCACATGAAACCTACCACTAAAGGATGTACCTTGGACATGTCCTTATGTTTAGGGGTTGGGAAAACCTAATAGGGTCGTTTATTAACCGCTCCTACCTAGGGAGGTGACACCATTACATGCTCAAATCCCCAAATTTGGAAGGGAAACCCACCATGATGTGCCCTTGACTAACAAGCTTGATTCACTTAGATGCACTAATGAATTATTGTACCTAAAGGTGAGGAGACGCATTGAATCTTATACATGATTGGCAGGTGATTTCATCATTGGTTGGGCAACTTAACTAGGGCCCAAGCACACTAGAGGACCATATTGACACTTCTATGGGAAGCGTTGAGAGCCATGGGTTTCCATCATGTGACAAAGCATTATATCATGACATGGACAACCTCAATACATTCAATAACTTGTTCATTGTGCCCCACATTATATTCGAGAGGACGTGTTTGGACCAACAGTGCCCCCAGCTGGCTTAGTAATATATACAGGGTTTAGTAGTTGATCTGAGGCCCAGAGGAGGTTTGTCTCATCATTGGGACATGGGAGGGCAAACACCATATTCTGTGCCCTCATTTGGAGCAATCTACAAGCTTATTTTTCATCAAGAGGCCCATGAGACCATTACTTGTTCCCCAAAACCACTTTGGAGCACCACATGATGTTTTACTTGGAGATCAAGGGGCCACCCCCTTGTCTATCGTTCATGGAGCCCTCACTCTCATTATGGCACCTTGAGGACTCAATGAGGCCCTCCAACAGCCCTTCTACACCATCATTTCATCATTTCGGCTCATTTGGATGGCTTATTCTTCACTTTATGAGCTACTTGGTGGGTTTGTCACCAAGGATATGTTATTTTGCACATTAAAATAATTTTAGGGGCATCTTAGGCTAATTCGAATAGGATAGAGGATCATATATATTTAGATCTCTCCCATTGAGAGAGATCATCATCATCACACTTGGATCTATTTCTCTTGGAGAATTTCGCACTTTTTCCTTGGATGTCTATTGGAGATCTTTTGATGCATTTCGATATTTTGGGAGCTAAATTTGCTTTCTCTTGGAGTTGCTTTATTGATCTTGGATTGGATATATCTCTTGTTATCTTTGTAAGTAATTTTGTTGAAGATTTTCATTGAATAATGTCTAATGTGTGGAATTATTGCAACTAGCTATTTCTTTTGTGCCCTAATTTATTGAAAATCATTGTGAAGATTGTTACACTATGGAATTGCACATGGCACATGCTACTCATTGAATAACAAGTAGATGAATGTTCCTAGTGGATTGAAACTTGTTTTTCTTCCATGAAAGTCCATAGATATTGGGTGGGTAATTATTGAAAAGTAGGTGCTAGGGCATCACTTTTTAGCCTCCTTGAGGAAGGATTTAGCGAAATTTCAAATCACATAGACTCCATAGCCCAAGGGTAAGGCACTGGTCCAAGAAAATTTGGTGATCACCCTTATTTTCCTTCTCTTTTTCCCCTCCAAAATTTTCAGCCTCCCATCCTAGACGGCCTAGCTAGGACACCCTACGAAACCTGTTGGAGGACTATTTTTCAAATTTGTTTGGACAAGAAACTAATGTCTTCTCTAGTAGATCTCCAGGTTTGGTTGAATTCCCACGGTTGGTTTGCAAGAAAACTCAAGCCCTAGCTTTGACTTTGGAAGCTTATCTTCAACGTCATAGGTTGAGAGGTCTTCTTGAGGGTCATTTGCACATAAAACTCAAAGAAGTCAATCATTCTTGACCCTTTCTCTACCCTTGCTTGACCTAGTGATCATATTGGAGGATTTCCTCCCACGATTACTCAAAAACCCTAGGTCTCGCTTGGATTTCTTTCTAGGTCTCTCTAGTGGAGCGAAAACCCTATTTTGAAGAAGAATCATCTTGCAAAGCCCCTAGAGAGGTCTTGCCTCACCTTGGAAGTCTTGATCCTAGACATACTCATCATCATTAAATATTCATAACCCTAGGTCTTGACTCTCCTCTTAGGTCTTTCTTGGAGAGCTTTTCTTTCATCAAGCCATAATTGAGCCTCTCCTTTGAATGGGCCTTGGAAATCACTTCATACCTAGTCCTTGATTCTATCATTATAAGTGATTTCCTTCATACCAGGACTCCTCCCATTGGTGAAAGTCCGTAAAGAGCAGGGGACACTGATTGAGGTGACAATGGGTCTTTGTCCCATTGTTGTCATTTGGTCTCGTACTTGTCCCTTAGGCACCCCTCCTAGGACCCCTACTAGTTTGTGTGGCAACAAGTCTCTAATGAATGGTTGCTTTCACTTGAGTTTGAGATGGTTTTTGCTAGGTGGTTTAGAGTATTTGAGGCCTTGAGGGCACCTTACTCTACATGATGCCCAGGCCATATTACACTCCCAACGAGCATGATGATCTAAATGCAACATTGCCCCTATGCAGTAGAGCATTGGCCACTTTGATGATCTTAGCAATTGATGGATACCCTAGAGAACCCTTAGATGCTAGAATGTTGAGCTTCTCTTGCTTGGCATCGAGGACTCTTGATGATGTAAAAGTGAACCCAGCATGCCCCCCGGGTTGGCCTTGACACTACTTGATAGGCATGCTTTGATCCAAAGCCCAAATGAGGATGGTTATCCCCAAGGATGATTAAGGAGGGCTTGTTGCACATGATGGAGCCCCAACACTAGAGAGAGAGCACACTACATTGTCTACTTGGCACCTATATAAATGACGTAGGGCACCCACGACTGGATTTTGGACACATGGAGATGCTTTGATGCTTTATTTGGGGACCTTCCCTCAAATTGAGGATGATCATGATGCTTGGAGACATTTATAGCCCTTCCAATGCATTGTTGGAGCATTTTGAGCCCTAAAAGGGCATGACATTATCCATTTTAGAGGCTTACGGCTCACACGTGTGGGCTTCTATTGGCATATTTTGTTGTAGAGCTAGTGGGTTGGCTTGTAACCCATTTTTACTTTATGTCTACTCAAAATCAAACTTGTTTTAGGGGCAATAATTAAAGGTGATAGGCCTTATATTAATAGAGGGTCACCTCTTTCATTTGTTCAGCATCACACTTGTGGATTTTGGCCTCTCTAGAAGAGCTTGACTTGCTTTGTTGTACTTTGCTACTTGTGGGGATGTGATCTTACGCGGGTTTTGGCTATTGAAGCCTAATTTTTGTTATGAAGACATCATTTGGAATGAGAGAAAGCATGTTTTTGGATAAATTGTGAGTATTTTGTTGAATATCTTTTACAGTTTTGCATATAATGGAATATAGCTAGGGTTTCTTTTGTTTCTTGTCTAAATGCATATGTTTATTTCAAATTATTTATAATGATTGCAATGTTCCACCAAATTTTCAGGACGTGGGGACAGGGAAGCGGGAAATGCAGGAGCGACCTATGCAAAATCTCCCCACCAATTTTTAGTAAACATGGGGGAACGTCAGGGTCTTTAACACAAGGGACCCCAACAAAAATAGTAAAATACTAAAAAATTATAAATATATCATTAAAATTTTATAATTTAATTGTCTATCATTATATAACACTTACATCATGAAGGATAAATCAATGAATCATATAACTGAAACAAATTTAAAACGAAAAGCATGATACAATCATACATGTAACTGTAACATTGTACAATGAAAATAAAAGTTTAAACCATATTGAAGTTCCAACTGTGAACATTGAATATGAAATAAAAGTCAAGTTTGATACATCAAGATTCAAATTTTTATAGAGTCAAGTCTAATATATCATATATCAAGATTCAAAACAAACTAAAGTCTACAACTGAAGTCTGAAACAGAAAAGCAGATAACATAAGAACATATCAAATGACAAATGAGCATAATTGCTCAAGGTAATGCCCAAATATGAAATAACCAAAAAAACCCTTCCCCCCCATCGATTCATAGTATATTTATAATATTTTATTAAAAAATTAGGGATTTGACTTTTTTTTATTATGATTTGACCTTGATTTTTTTTTGGAAATGCAGGAAACGTTTCCTTTTTTGGGAGGAAACGTCCCCCTTTCGAGTTTCCTCATGTTTTGTTTTTTGGGGACATGGGGAAACGTCCCCCAAATGTCCCCACATCTCCGAAGCGCAAGGAAGTGCGGGGAAACATGTCCCCGTAGAACACTAAATTATTGCAAGCTAAATCTTTATCCTTGAACTCCCTAGAAAACCTCCTAGAGAGCCTTTTTCTAGTGAATTTCTCCCCTTATAAAATGATAACTAGGGTTAGAAGTGAAAACTAGGGTTTCCCCCTTACTCCCTTCAAAGATTTGATATTTGCATGGTTAAAGTTCCTAAGATTGGCATCCCTCTTGATGATCAAAACCTTGAAAATTTATATTTTGTTTCTCTTCCTTATGTTTTCGGCCCTTCAAGGCAAGCTCTTAGGGCTAGGGCTTGCCTAAAGTCAATGTTGGAGCTAATTTGGCTTGTTTCCACCTTATTTGACCTTGCTAACTCAAATTTAGCCTTTCCATTGGTGGAAATTGCCTAATTAGAGCTGATGTCATCAACCCTAGGTAATTTAGGGCTTGAAACCCTAGTTCAACAAAAAGACTTCAACTTAAGGCTAATTGAAGGTTTGTTATTCCATTTGTTGATCATATGTTTCAAATCAAACATTTCCCTTGTGCTTGTATGTCTAGATGTACTATTGTTGAACCACATCTTGAAACCCTAGGGTTCAAGTGCTATTTCCTAGGCTTCTTCATAGGTATGTAGCTTCTTTACACAGAATTATGCCTTGTTCCAAATAAGAAGTACCTTGATCAAGCCTCCTTTACATCACCTTGATCCTATAGACTTAGAATACCCTTAGGTGATATATACAAGGAAGGCTCCCATTTGGTGAAATTCCATTAAAGAGCAGGAGGTGGAATGCTAAGGTGAGAATGGCAGCCACCTCATTATTGCATTAAGGTCTAGCCCTTGCCTTGTGAGCCCTCTCACAAGGCCTACTAGATTTCGAGGCAACAGGAAGGATTATGGGATTTCCACTAGACTGCACAATGATGAATTTGCATGGGATGAATTGTTATGTAATATTCCAAATGCAAATTTTTCCCAAATATTGCTTAGAAAAATTACTACACAAATTTTCCTAGTGAAATCAATGGCACAACAAATAAAATTTGCAGAGAAACCCATAAATGTTACAATTGCAAAAGACAAAAGAAATGAGAATAATGTAGCTTTATTCATTTACTACGAAATTTACATATAAACCCTCTATAGAAGATAGTTGCAATGATGGCCATCAGAAAATTTGCCACAATGCTTCACTAGCCCTCCACCAAAACTAAACTGAACTACAACTGCTAAGCTCTCCTGTGAATTTTGGATGAATTCACCAAGGGGAGAGATGGGTAATCGCCCACTCTCACTGAATCACCCAAAGATTTCCATCCTAGGGCTACTACTGAAGTTGGGAACTCTCAGTTCTCCAAACCTCTCAACAAATAACAAATACACAACTCCAAGATGTCCCAAATGATCTCCTCCTCCTCCTTTTAAAGACTCCATAGATAGATCTCCAAGTCTCTAGAAGCATCTTATTTTGATTATTTTAATATTATTCTAGAAACTCCTTTTTGACTCCATCTAAGTGACTTTTAATTTTATTTTATTTCACTAAGTCACTTTTGGCCATTTTTCCTTCAATTAATTATTTTCCCCTCTTTTAATTTAATTAAGTGACTAATTAAAGTCACTTTTAACCTAGGAAAATGGTCAATCACCCACCATACTCTCTCCAGCCACTAGAAGTCACTTCTAAGCATCCCATCCTGTAGATCTTCTCATTTTGGTTCCAACGAGCTATTACACTAAGGTATTCCATTAAATATTCCTCTCGAATGCCACCTCAAGCAAAATTAATTAAGTCAGGCCCATTAATAACTTCATTTTTTGAAAGTTGTTATAATACAACGAAATGAAAGAAAAATTGTGTGAATGATGGTATATGTCAAGTAAATGCCATCGGCACCCATAAAAATCCCTCAAAACTCTTCCAAGACTCCTAATGACATAATCTTGCTCCTGCGACCTGGCCATCACATACCTTGGAAACCCATCATGGCTGTACTATAGAGGAAAATAAAAATGGGGACATGACAAATCCTCCCGCCCCAAGATTGTTTGCCCTCAAGCAATCTGTATCTATCCACTGTAGAGACATTTGTAAACTGATACCAAGATCCCAAATGAACCATTGTACCACACCATGCCTCTGAACTAACCAAATATGAATGGGTCCCTCAATACCTAGATCCCAAATAAACTGCTAACTCAATCCGCCATCCATGGATCCACTTGGATCCCAAACCACCACAACCAATCATCCTCGGTCATCCCCAATGGCTCAAGTTGTGCTCTATCTCTGGCCGTAGATGTTGCTCCACCAGTAGAATACCAACTCATCACCTCTCTCCAATTTAACCTCCGGCATAGGCCAAGGTCAACCCCACTCTGTTGATGCTAAGCTAGTGCTACTGGAATACTAATGAATTGTCGGTCCACATCCCACTGCCCACTGAAACATGCGGTAACCCTCTCATCTAAGGGCTCCTGCTGCATTATGCCCCTGACTAAAAATGTTGCTCCATTAATATGATACCAACTCATTATCTCTCGCCAATCTATCTCGTGAAAAGAATCAAATGCATAAACACCTATGTATGGAACAAGTCCACTATGTTGGCATTGGTCCATGCTCAACTCGTGCTGCTCTGTCTGGTCCATCAACAAGATTTGTCCAAGAAATCCTGCCCCTCTCCCTATAATGGGAAAAAATGGGCAAGTTGTGCTGCAAGCCCTGTCTATGTACCCCTGGAGAGGGTTGCTACCTGAAAATGTTGCAGTTTTACTGGCTGCCACTACAGCTATTTGCACATCATCAATGGGTAGACCCACAAATGGATGCACCACCACCTCTAGAATATCCTCACTCATCTGACTGGAAACTTCGTGCTCCTCCAATCTATCAATCTCCTACAAAGCTGCCTTGTTAGGCTCTAGCACCTCCTGATGACAAGTGTGGTCAAATACTACCACTCTGTTGGTTGTCTATACATTTGACTACTCCTCACCAATGGTTGACCCTAAGGATGGCTACTCATCCTCCTCCGTCATGAGCTCAACATGAGCCACTAGCTGACTTTCCAAAGATGGCCCATCACACACACTGTGCTCCACTATGTGTTGCTCATGTTGAATGGAAACAATCTACTACTCATCAATCTCCTCTACCAAACATGGTTGCAACTTTGAGCTATTGTCGACAACTCCCCATGACTGCTCACACTCCTTAGAGGTATCCTCATAAAAACCCATGGACTCAACCATAGAAGAAGAATCCTCATCCTAAAGGTCAAAAGGAATCTCCTCCTGATCTACCTTTGCCATCCCCTCCATGTCACTCATGCATGAGTGGTCAAGTCCCCAAGGTTCCTTGCAAATGAAGCAAAGACCCTTCCTCCTCAGTTCATTCTTGCTGCATGGTTGGTCACCACCAATCCTCCGCAACTCCTCCTAGGTCAATCGTCTCCTAAACAGACCAATGTTCTGCTCAACCAACCTTTCAGCTAGTTCATAAGCAGCAGGTGAAACCAATTGTTCTCTCCTCCAAATGGTCAACAATCAAGACTATAACTCCCTACAAATGGCATCGGGACCTCCCATGCATGAAGACAAAATGGACTGCATATGTATTTTGACTGTGTTAAGATGATATTTCCTAATGCTGAAGAAGTATTAGAACATTTGGAGAATCAAGTCATTGCACTCTAAGTAAAAAATGAGATCATAGGATCCAGCCAAGGCCATGACTTCTAGAATCACGAGCTTCTTCCCAAAGGTGGGGCCCTTGTTGTTATCCAAATCCCGAAAGGTCTCCACCATCAACCTGAAGACTCTCCTCATAATGTCATCTTTGTAAGGAGGTATAGATGGGGTCAGCCTCATAATATTACTGAGACAGCCTCATAATGTTACTAAGATAAGACGCAGTGGAAGTGTGACCCCTTCACAAGGATAATCCAAGAACTTTTTTATATTAGGGCAAGCATAACTGGTTTTAGAGCCCAAACTAGTTTCTTCCCCTCTAATTGGTTTATTTCAGAAAGGAGTTCATCCAGTTCTTCTAGTTTGAAAAGGGCTTTCACTGTGACCCTCATGTGTTTCAAATATGTCCCAAATGCAAAGATTTTGTGTCTTATTTCCTGCCCCTTCTGCACATCTCTCGACTATTCTTTCTAAAGAATGGCATAGACCCCCTTTGAAAAGGGTCTGTTGTTTGTTGCTACTAATTTATTAAGGGAATCTATGAAGGTTTGATCCATGTTTTAGTTCAATCAACGGGACAACAATAAACTTTGATTACATGGCCAACTGACTCAATACATAAACCTTTCACATCAAGACATGCTCATCCCTCAAAAGTCACATTCAACAATTATCTAGAGGTCCAAATATAATATGAACACCTCATGTAGACTCAAGTGCTAGAAATGACCCAAACAAGTAGCACGCATTGCCCAGAAAATACTACAGTTATAGCTATTTTGAAGATGAACTCGTGTTTTTTCCCTCAATATTGCTCCAAAAAAATTGAAAATTTAACCTGGAGCTCCTCACACCAAACCCATTTAAAACCGAAAAATGGTTTGGCTTAAACTCCAAGCCAAGATCAAGCAAGCCCACCAAGTGGTTTGAATTACCCAGTTTACCAATAAAACGCACTATTGAGGCAATGTTGATTTCCAGTTTGAATATTGCTCTAAAATTCTAAAATTTTAACCACAAGCTCCTCCCACAAAACCCAAAAAAAACCCATAAAAATCTTGGGCAGATTCCAGTTGAGCCACAAAGCCCCAATTAGTGCGAAAATCTGAGACTGCCCAACTCCACATCCAACAGGAAATCACCTCAGCTAATGATCCACCTCTGAAAATAACTGAAAATCTTCTACAAAATCTCCTCCAGAAATGTATCCAATTCCCAACCAAACTTCAACTAAATTTCCAACACCAAACCTCTGTGTAGATTTTGCATAATAGCCCCCGCAGGCTCGGAAAAAGAAGAATTCAGCCCAGTAATATATCACAGTCTCAACCTTGTAGATTTGTGCCAATCTCCAAAAATAATTTTGCCTAAATTAATTTTAATAAATTCCAGCATAAATTGGGCAGTTGATAGATCACAAATTTTTCATTGAAAAAAAATGCCACAACAAAAAACTTGGTCAAATTTATTAATAATACTGAGGAAGAATCTCTTCACCAATAAATTCAACTGTTGCAAAATAATTCAACCCAACAAGAGAATTTCAGCCCGACAAAAGGAATTTGGCATAACAAGATAAACTCAGCCCAACAGAATAATTTCGGCCCATCAAGAGAAATTCGGCATAGTAAAGTAATTTTGGCCCAGCAAAATAATTTCAGCCCTGCAATAAATTTGGTCTAGCAATGTTTTTGACACACCTGCAACAATTATCCTTCAGCAATTAGATTAAAAATTTTAATCCACAAACTTATTTTTCAGGAACCATATGGCAATACAGCAACTTTGATTTTAACCCACAGTTGGCCAAAATTCATGCTCCAAATTTATAAGAATTTCCTTCTGCAAGATATTGTTGTAACAATGGTTTCTTCAAAGTTAACTTGCAAAATAATAAACTCCAGCAAGTAGAATTCGCATCTTCAAAATAACCCTCAAACAATCTACAATTGAAATTGAAATCCTCTAGGCTGACAGGAAAAGCTAGCGCTAATACCACTATAATATCCCAAATGCAAATTTTCGCCAGATATTGCTTACAAAAATTACTCCACAAATTTTCCCAGTGAAATCAATAGCACAACAAATAAAATTTGTAGAGAAACCCAGAAATGTTACAATTGCAAAAGACACAAGAAATGAGAATAATGCAACTTTATTTATTTACTGAGAAATTTACATATAAACCCTCTATAGAAGATAGTTGCAATGATGGCCATCAGAAGATCTGCCACAATGTTGCACTGGCCCTCCACCAAAACTGAACTGAACTACAACTGCTAAGCTCTCTTGTGAATTCTGGATGAATTCACCAAGGGGAGAGATGGGTACTCGCCCACTCTCACTGAATCACCCAAGGGTTTTCGTCCTAGGGCTATTGCTGAAGTTGGGAATTCCCGGTTCTCCAAACCTCTCCACAAATACACAACTCCAAGATGTCCCAAATGATCTCCTCCTCCTTTTAAAGACTCCATAGATAGATCTCCAAGTCTCTAGAAGCATCTTATTTTGATTATTTTAACATTATTCTAGAAACTCCTTTTTGACTCCATATAAGTGACTTTTAATTTTATTTTATTTCATTGAGTCACTTTCGGCCATTTTTCCTTCAAATAATTATTTCCCCTCTTTTAATATAATTAAGTGACTAATTAAAATCACTTTTAACCTGGGAAAATGGTCAACCACCCACTATACTCTCTCCACCACTAGCAGTCAATTCTAAGCATCCCATCTTGTAGATGTTTTTGTTCTAGTTCCAACGAGCTATTACACTGAGGTGATATGTTATTGTTGCGATTTTATCATTATTATTTTTATTTTATATAGTTTAGAAAAGTGGACCCCTACTAGATTTTGGGGCAACAAGTAGGATTATAGGATTTCCACTATATTGCACAATGATGAATTTGCGTGGGATGAATTGTTATTGTTGGGATTTTATCGTTATTATTTTTATTTTTATAATTTTAGAGAAGCAGACCCGTATGCTAAAGACCTTGACATCCCCTCGTCCCCCCTGAATTTCCCCAAAATTTGAAGGTGCTCCCACACATCACCCACAGAAGATGTTGGCCATGTTTCTTTGGAGGTGCTCATTTGCTAAGAAGGTCTAAACTTGGATACAAGATTATTTACAGGGATGTTTATGTCACAACTCTATTAGCAAGCCGTAAATTTCGGGGAGCTTTGGTGCTGTAACTAATCTATCCAGAATATCTGGCAGGTAATTAGAATCAGTGTTGAAAATATTGGTATCGGCAAGGGTCCTGAAAACATCTTATCGGCGAAAATATCGGAAAATATCGGCAAACATAATAATTCAATTTTTTCATATTTTTAAACATATAAAGCAATAATGATATTTAGCCGATATTTTCAAACTATGGCGATATTTAGCCGATATTTTCAAAATATCACTATATTTTGCCAAGATTTTCAAAATATTGCGATATTTTCGAATCTGAAAATATCACGATATTTACCTGCCGAAATATCGTTTGCCTGAAAATATCGCGATATTTCGCGAAATATTGCCAATATTATCAACACTGATTAGAATGGCCACTCTCCACATCTAGTGGTGAAACTCTGAATCTGATATGCCAGAAAATTTGAAATTTGGCCCAGAAAAGCATAATTGAATTGATAAATTCTGGATCTTCAACTCTATAGCTGTTCAGTGTTCACTTCATTGTCAACAGGGTCTTGGTTTGATGGTGTAGTGATATTCCCACACCAAGGTTCAATCCCTCAATGACATAGTTCGTCCCTCGTGACTGTCTCGCCTGCACATGCAAACCATTACATGCAGTTAAGACCAGGTCCAAGACCCAGGCAACTTTGGTGGAATACATAGCCCCCACCATGGCTTCTTAGCAAAAACGAATCTTCTTCAAATGTCGTAAGCCTGCTACACTTCATTGTGATATTCCCAGATTGGGGAAGGGCAGTCTTGCCACATCATGCTAAAAGGAAGTTGTTCAAAATAAAATATGTTCCGCTCAACTGATTGCCTTAAGAAAATATTGTGAAGAACTAGATCTCAAGCATTTTGTCATCTTTTTTTTTTAATGTACCTCATTATCTACAGAAAATATTTAAAAGCTGCAAACCAAAAGGTGAAAGGGCGTATACAATTAAGCTTAATTCCCTTTCCTTGTGACTAGTAGTGCAGAAATAAAGTTCAAATAGGCCACTGAATCTAAAGGTTGAGCATCTTTTATCAAAAAGCACCCTTAGCCAACAGCTGGGAGTTTATTTCATCATGCCACATGGCACAAAAAGAAGACAGAGAACTAGGTTCTTGCTCAAAAAAACCTTAAACATAATCTTCCAAAGTGCAAAAAGTTAAGTCGGTAAACATCAAGATCACCAACACTTTCTATTGAAAAGGTGGAAACTCAATGATAACAAACGTAAATGGCACTAAAGAATGCAAGACAAACTTACACATAATCTTCCAAAGAGCAAAAAGTTACTTCTGTAAATATCAAGATCGCCGACACTTTCTATTGACGAGATAGAAACTCAATGATGACAAACATAAATGACACTAAGGAATGTAAGCTATTTTGGATGCAAGAGTTCCCTTTAAAATGAGGCATCACGCCTGGTTCATTCTGTACATGGTGCCCCCAGCTGAAAGAAAGTTACATAAAATAGCATTAATAAACCAGATTATAGTAATTGCCGGAATCTAGAAGATGGTGGCCATGCTTTTTGGAGGGACCCATTTCCTATGTGAAGGTATAGACTAGGATACAAGGCCTTTTTAAAGGTATGTTTATGTTACAACTCTACTAGCAAGCAGTAAATCTTAGAAGTTATGTTTACATTACAACTCTACTAGCAAGCAGTAAATCTTAGAAGTCGTTGGTGCTTCCACAAATCTGTCCAAATTGTCCAGCAGCTGACTAGGATGGTCACTTTCCAGTTTCCACTTTTGTGGCAAAAGTGATATGCTATAAAATTTGAAGATTGTCCCAAAGAGGAAATTAAAATTGACAAATTCTGGCTTTTCTGCTCCATAACAATTCAATGTTCATTTTCATGATTGTCTTAGAAGTCGTTGGTGCTGCCACAAATCTGTCTAAATTGTCCAGCAGCTGACTAGGATGGTCACTTTCCAGTTTCCACCTTTTGTGGCAAAAGTGATATGCTATCAAATTTGAAGATTTTCCCAAAGAGGAAATTAAAATTGAGAAATTTTGGGTTTTCTACTCCATAACTATTCAATGTTCATTTTCATGATTGCCTTAAGAAAAGATTGTAAAAAGCTAGATGTAGGACCTGGATCTCCTGCATTTGTCATATTTGAATGGAGAGGATAAAGGGAAGGCTATTATGATTAATGATGGCTTAGAATATTCGATGACTTAGTAATAGTATGTATTCTTTGAAGGAATGATCAATGCTACCCCTTTAGTAATATAATATTAGGGCATTTCCGGTTTGGAAAAAAAAAACATTATATTTGCAAAGGTCCTTCTACAGAGGGGGCTTGGTGTTAATGATGGGAAGCCAAAAGTTTTACCTGGCACATGAAGATACCAATGAGGACACTCAGAGGTGGGATCGAACCTAATGCAACACATGGTGGCATCCCATCAAGATGGATTGGTCATGCGTGTTAATAGGTAGTTAGTTCACGTGACCAGATTACAAGCCCAAAAGCTAATTTTGTGCTCTCCTTAAGGCCTGCCATTTTTTAGTCCAAACAAATTGTGATCAAGTGGCTAAGTCAAAGCATATTATTTCTCTCACCAAGGTTCAATGTTTCTAAAGATAACATTAAATTTATTAGGAAACAAAACTTGATATATGGGTTAACTCACTTCATATACTGTAATTTCAACAGGAATGACATATCCAACTTTATCTGTAGTTTTGGCATTGTATTCCTTGCAGAAGGCCATGATGTTAACTCCTTTCGATCCCAATGCCGGACCAACAGGGGGAGCTGGAGTTGCCTTACCAGCTTCCAGTGCCAACTTCACCATCCCAATCACTGTTGTTACAGCAACAAATGGGCATGCACTTGGTCACAAGGCATTCCATAAACCAGCAGGAACAACCATAAAAACGAAAAAAAAAACAACAACAACAACACCTGTGACATGAACTGGTACCCAAAAAAACAATTCCAAAAACACATAATTGAAGAGACTTGTACACAGCACTGTTAGAAAGAAAGACCCTATAATGAGCATTATTTTGCTGCTGACCTTTCTTGGGCTTCCCTCCTGGTTTGGGAGGAGCCATGGCTAAGATTTTGAGGGGTTTTTTTCGTGGAATCCATATACTTGTCGTTGATGTTGTCGAAAGGGGTCGGGAAAGCAGTTGGGTGGTCTGAGGGCTTCTAATTGCAGATGATGATGAGAGGGTTGTGATTGATGGGAAGAGAGACGAGGAAGAGGCTACTCTTCCGGTGGTGGCATTCAAATGTGCAACAGGAAAATGAGGAGAGGAGCATGAGGCTGCCATGCTCTAGGAAAGGTGTTCCAGAGATGTTCTACAAAGGTTGTTTAGGATATAGTCTGCAGAGTGTGGATAAGAGATACGTTGCTGATAATTTGCTAAGAATTTTAGAATATCTGAAGGTTTGTAAAGATAACAACCCTCCGCATCCCAATGTGGACAACAGGACATGTTTCGTGAAATCTGCCCTTTGCAAAGGTATTTCATTTTTTCCCAAGGACAAACGCGTTATTATAAGTAAGTTATTGGGCCTTTCATAAATTATGCAAGTATATATTTATTTTTATTTTGAATTTATTAAGCAATCAAAAATTTATATTTGGAAAGATTTTAATCTTTTTGATTGTGTCGAGAGAGATGTTCTCAATGTCTTGTACTATCTTATTATAGTTTATAGGTTAGGCAAATATTTTTATTTAGTGAAATTATATATATAAAAAAATATTAATAATAATAATTAAAATAAAATTGAGGTAAAATATTCAATGTATTATTGATTGTTTGTGGGCTTTAGGTTTTGACATCGAGAGGATCAAATCTTGTGTAAATTTTTTTTAGAGTGAAAAGAGATTTGATCCCTCTCAACATCAATAGAACTGGAGTTAAGATGGATCTAGGCCAGTGTTTAATAAATTTATGTTAATCCTTAATAAGTTATTCATGTTACACCAATGGAGGTGGACAATCATGGAGATGGGGACCTTAGGAGGAAGGGGGTGGTGTGGCATGCCCCCCATGCACCATATGTGTGGTGTTAGTGTTAAATCTTATGGCTTATCCCGCTCCAAGTCTCTCGATTCTTCTCCCCGGTTGTTTTGATGAGCATAGCATGGATTCTCCAAGGGTTGTAGGGAAGTTTTGCAGACATCACTGCAAACCTGGTTCCTAGATTCAATGGTGGAATTTTTCGGTTTGAGTGGCCATCTTCAATGGGTATCTCTAGCTAAAAAAAGGTAGGTCTGAAAAGCCAGTGCCTCTGGCGTAAGGAAGTTGTTAAACTTTCATGCTCAGTTTAGTGTGGATCCAGAGCAGTTGAAGGGTCACCTCTCTAGTGTTGGTCTACGGTTGGGCATCTCCAATTTTGTCAGTGGAATTCTGAGGTAATTCTAGGCTTCTCTCTTTTTCGGTTCTTATTTTTTGTCTTAGTTGCTTGTTGGTTAATTACTAGGTTTTGGTTCCTCTCTCGAATTAAGTTTGGTGTTGGTCTATCTAGTTTGCTCCATTTGGATTTGTGTGCTCTCAATCGGTTTGCATGAAGTGGCTTTCGTCGCAGTACTTTAGTCTCCCCCTCGCACTTTCATTTTTCTGGTGGTGTTGTAACGGATCAGTTGGTAGTGTTATATGTTCACAAGGTCAACCTACACATGGTATGGCACACCTATTAGCCCTCTAGTACTGTGGAGAGGGGCCATTTGCAATTAGTGACAATTGTTGGTGTATTTTGAGTATCCCTGCTCAATTGGTTGGTTGTGCCCCGTCGGAGTTACACACGTGACTTAATTGAGGTCTTTTATGTTTAGTCTTTTGATTGGGTCACCATGTCAAGACAACGTGGTCGTACTCGTCGAGGTGCAAGGGAGTGTGGCTAGACTAAATGACCTTGCTCTAAGGTTCTAGCCCAGGAGGTAGCAACGACCTTTCAAGTTGCAACTCCCCCCAATACCCAAGCGGACATTCATCACCTTGAAAGGTCGGTACACAGAGAAAGGAAATCATTTTTCGACTCTAAGCTCATCAGTGAAGTCTCTCATTGGCTCTTAGACCCTGGTAACACCAGGGGAAGGAGAAAACAATACATCCACTTGGTCACCCTTCATTGGCAGTTGAAGACGTTATTGGGGCAAGTTCTCAAGGAAAAGCATGACGATCGAAACGAGATTATCTCATTCCTCAATGATCTTCAAAGGAACCAATGGTGAATGCAGAACAACGTTAACCACCTAGATGCATGGTTGGCTCACATGGAAAAGCATATACAATGTGAATTTCGGCTTCTGCCTCCCCCTGGCTCTAAACCAGAGAACCTTGCTCAAAAACTTGATCTGACTCTTAGATGGTTATTTGTGGTGTTTTCTCTTGTGTGTCTCTTTGGCTTTAGGCATTAAAGTATTTTTGTCTCTTGTAATTTTTTTTGGAAATTACCTACTCACCAACAATCTAATAAGAGTGAGACCAGTAAAATTTGAAAAATTGTGGGCAGCGATGTAATATTTTCCTATAAATGAAAATTTTTGAA